>PVIA01009011.1:0-65419 GCA_004024845.1 Tonatia bakeri
GAAAAAAGAATGAAGGAACTTGCTCAATTAAAACTATAATGATGACTAAACACAAAACCCACAGAATTCATTTCAACTCCAAAAATACTTATTTGGAATATGAAACACTGTGCTCCCCACTCCCTTGGACACAAAGATAGACATGGAATCTTGTCCCTGTTCACTCTCAGCTGGGTTGCCTCAGCATGAGGGTATGGTAGAAGGATGTCTCAGTCTAGTTATGCCACGATAAAGTCAGAGCAGGAAGGCTTTTCATCTGTCCTGTTTTATCACTCATCTTGATCCAGCTAATTTTATAGCCGGTGTCAAGATTTCAGAGATGAATCCATGTAAAAAAAATATGCAGCAGGTCAAGTAATGGAGATACAACCTATATAAGTGAGTTAAAAATAGTCCAATTAATCTGAGGCAAATAAAAGTTAGTTTCATGATCTTATAAATCAAGTTATACTATAGGGGTCCTTTTAAAGTAGCAAGTGTCTTTGGAGCTTGTTACAGTTTTAGTAACTGTAATCTCCACTTATTAGGCATTGAATGACCCCATATGAGGTCATCTTTTAGGTCTGTTCCATTCAACTCTGTGTCTGCAAATGACAACATAGTAACTGGTATGTAATACATGTTTGATAAGTTTTAAAGAATTAGTGTGAACAAGTATAAATGGACATCTCTGTCACGGTATACTGCATTGTCTCATGTCATGTAACTGCATCACCTCACTAAATTCTCACAATATTCTGGTGCGGCAGACATCATTACTCCTCTTTCCACATGAAAACACCGAAGCTCATGCTTAAGTAACCTGTTAGATTACACAAGTATTAGGAGCCCAAGTTATATTAAAGCTCTATTTTCTTAACCATTGTACCATCATAAATCCACTCTATCATAACACCACCTTGAAATATAAAACACAAATCATATTGGAAAGAACCAGAATAAAATAGATGTTGTCAGAAATTTGAATTGTGCTTTTGAGTTTCAATTTCTGGAAGATATGGAAAGCGAAAATAAATATTTATATTTGTTTTCATTATTTTCAAAAATAAATATCACAAGCATGGCTTTTGTATTTGCTTTTTTTTACTTGTTTGATATTTTCATAGGAAAATATAAAAAATATAAGATTTTTGCAAAAACACATTAAATGATAATTTGGCTCTATTTCCTAATGTGATCACAGAACAAAATTTGTTGAATGGTCAATTCTTGAATCTCCAGTATATGCAGAAATAAAGAACATATCTTTATATTATAGCTTAGGGAAGGTATGTTTATAAGTGGCTGAAGCCATGTGTTTCAAATACATTTTACTCTGGTTTTAAATCAGTATATTCATTACATTGTATTTCTCATGTAAAAGATGAAGTGGTACAAAATTTTGATAAGTTTAAATCTCAGTATGCAAAAGTCACATTTGTCACAAGTATTTATGATGCATATAATCTTTTATTATTGGCTGAGTAAAATATTCTTTAGATGTAAAAGTTTAAAGAAGCCAAAATTATTCTAGCGGGCATCTGTTTTTCTGTAACTGTTTGATGAGATTGTTGTTTTTTTTTTTTCTGCCCAGAGTTCCCTTCATGTGTTTCTTCTTATAGACCTGCTTTTATCTGTCAATTGTATGATCTCACTCCTCTATTAAAAGAAGAAAAGATAAAGCTTGAACAAGCAGAGAAACTAACATCTTTATACCAGGGATGTGGGGGGATGAGGTAAGAGGGAGATTCAGGAAGATGAGTGACCGCAAGGAAACCAAGATTTGTCCTTTATGGAAGACACTGAGGGGGTCCTTCTGAGTGAAGGAAAGGAGTCTGACTATCCATGAAACCAAATGAAGGAGAGCAGAGCTAACTGACAAGACAGCTTAGAGACAGGGTTCATTACAACTTAGGAGTTAGATCCAGCTGTGCTAAAAGGTCTACATCAAAGTTTCCTTTAGTTTGAGCAATATTCAGGGTTTTTTTCACATTTAATCAAATGAGGCAATAATGATGTGCGCTACATATTGGTAGAAGACAGCTTTAGCATTATTTTTTTTGAGAAAGCATGCATAGGGAAGTAGACTTTCGAGACCATACCTGTTAGAATCGATAGGTATCTGCATCAATACACGTGTATCTATATCATCTATATTCTCATCCACATCCATATTTATATCTACATCTGTCCAGCCTTCACTCTTGATTAACACATGGTGGTCTAGAATTATGGATCTGAAATTATTTTTGCTCAAAATACTGAAAACCTTCATTTAATGTCCTTTAGCTGCAGTTTGCTATTACCCTGATGATCAGTCCATATGACATTCCCTGTCCCCTGTGCACCTACTTAGTATTTTAAAGATCATGCTTTTGTTCTTTCTTTTGTGAAAACTTTTACACTGATATGCCTTGATATGGGTCTTTTAAAAATAATATTGGGCACTTACTAGACTTTTCCATTTTTTCTGAAAAACTAATATTCTTACAATTTTTCCCTATATTTTCTTTTTGGAAATCCTATTAATCACATACTAAGAATATCTCAGTTGAGCATCTAAATCTTTCCTTTTTTTATTACTATTTCATTTCTTTCTTTTCCTTTTTATTCTATTTTCTGTGAGATTTCCACAACTTTATTTTTCAAACATTAGCTGATTTTAAAACATATTTTTTGCTATTATATTTAAAATTTCAAAATCACATTCTGTATTTCTAATAGCATTCTATTCTTATTTTATAATTTTAATATCTTCACTTGGATCTGTAATAATAATTGGCTTGGGTTTTTATGTTTTCTCATGCTTACGAATTTCTCAAGTTTGTTCCCCACACCACAGCCCCTTCTCATTTTGGCTTTCCAGGGACATGTTTGTTTTAATGCTTTTCTAAAATGTCCAGATATTTTTTTTTATGTCAATTCACATTAAAAGTGTAAGAAACTTGATCTGAATTGAACATTGTCCTCTCAAAATCCATGTCTACCTGCAATCTCAGAATTTTATTTCATTTGGAAATAGTCTTTGCAAATATAATTAAGTCAAAATGAGCTCCTTCTGGATTAGGGTGGGTCTAAATCCAATGATTTGTGTTTTTGTAAGAGAAAAATAAGGGCAGTTCAGATGCAGATGCACGCAGAGAAGAATAGAGGCCATGTGAAGACAGTGGCAGAGACTAGAGTGATGCAGTATGTGCCAAAGAAAGTAAGAATTGCCGGTAACCACCAGAAGCTAGGAAGAGGCAAGGAAAGATTCTTCCGAGGGACTCCAGAGGTAGCTTAACTTTGCAGACACATAGATTTCAGACTTCAAGCCTCCAAAATTGTGATAGGATAAATTATTATTGTCTTCAACCACCCAATTTGTGGTAATTTGTTCCTGCCATCCTAGCAAACTATATATAACAGAGCCCTTTATAGGCACATGAATTATTATTGCGGGCTTTAGAGTAGGATAAACAGGTGGAACCAACCCACTATATAGATCTTCTGACTTGGTTTCACCAATATTCTGCTGGTATAATGGAGCTCACAAGGGTGTGTGTGAGCATGTGTGTTTATGTGGGGGTGAGGGAAGGGCAGTGGTAACAAACTTGTCTGCCAGTGTTCTTCTAGCCAAGGAAGGGAAGGAAGGTGGGGGCTCATATCATTCCTGGGTAGACTCTCACTTATTCTCCCAGTTTTCAGAAGAGCAAACCCCTTCATATGGTAGTCCCTCCTTTCTTCTGCCAGAACAGGAGTGGTACTCATTCAGTTTGGTAGATTAGGACTGATATTGTGAGCATCTAATTGCTTTTCAACCAGACTGTCCCCTACCTATGTTCACAGTTAACTGGTGCCTCCACTGTTCTCCTTAACTTGCTTCGTATCATCCTTTCCTCTGCAGTTTGTAAGTCTTCAGCTTTCTGCATCTTCCTAATTCATAAATATATCCACTTATTTTTTGCAAATTTTTTGACATCTATACTTTGGTGTTACTTCCTTTCTCATATTTTTACCGAGAGGTTTATAATTTTTTCATGTATTCATTATACTATAATTCAGTGGGATTTTGGGAAGTATTGGTTATAATCTCATGTGTTTAAGTTATTAAATTTAACTATAGGTGTTCAAATATTTATTTTTTAAAGTAACTTTTACACTCTTTATTTTATTCTGGGAATTTTTAGGTGGTTATTTTCATCCATTAATTTCTGTCAGTCCCTAGGCTTCTTGTTTAAGATAAAAGGCAGAAACAAAACCAAAATAATCCTTTAGTTTATTGTATATGTCTTCATCTTAAACTGTAAGATCTCTCAAGATAAATTTAATTCAATGCATTTAGCATTCATTCATACAGATTTTTTATTAAATTCTTCACACTTGAGACATTAAAATACCACAAACTTGACAAAAATCTAAGAAATCTATTTTTGAAAAAACAAGCTATAATTTTCAGAAGCAATGTTGCTTAAAACATATTCATATATGCTCTGTAACAGTGATAGAACACAAAATATATGCAAAACCTCATCTGTGACTAAAACGTAAAGTAAAAAGATATATGGTCTTTACTAACAAATAAGGGAAAGTTTCATCAGGGAAATGAGTTATAAAAATTATTTTCCTCATTAAAACTTATTCAATATTCAAGTTGTAGTCCAGACAGAAGCAGACTGAACTGGCGTGGTGGACAAATGTACTGCTGGTAACCTTTCTTGAATTATTCATCACTTTACTTATCTGCCTAACATTTAGCCATCTGTCTCCTCAGGTTTATAGCTCTTAAATATGGAAATACTCCAATATATAATCTTAATGATAAAATATTTCAAAGAACAAAATTGGCACATGGAATACTCAAACTTTCCTTATATGACATTGTGAAACGTAGAATTTACAAAAATATACTCACACTAGCTACTTCTAAACTAACAAGACGTAAAATGTTGGAATGTCTTGGTGGCATGTGATCATGATAATTAAAGATAGTTAATAGCAACTGCAGACCTACATAAAACTCTGTCTCTATAATTAATTACATATAGGTTCTTTCTCTTTTACTCCCATAATTTGATTTATTCTACATGTGAAGACATTAATACTACTCTTCCATGGGAGAAATGTCTTTAGAAGGACAAAATGCACATCATGAAAGAAAAGTGAGATGGAGAAATATCTGTATAACTCGGCCTTCTGGAAATCCATTCTGAAGAACATTGTCTCTCTCAGGCATTTATTCCATGGCAGGGAGGGACAAGATGATTAAAACATGTTCTTTGGGCCATAAACTATGGAAAAACTCTCTGCCTTGATCTTCTGTCATAATAACACATGTCTGAGACTACCAGTCAATGACATTCAAGGATGATTTTTTAATTATATATTTTTAAACAGCGGTAACAGAGAGTAAGTAGTAAAAGTCACTTGCCCTGGTCAGGTGAGTGAGTCTGCTGGATCTTCATTCCATGTACCAAGAAGGGTTGCAGGTTTGTCCTGGTCAGAGCATATGCCTAGGTTGTTGGTTCAATCCCTGGTTGGGATACATACAGGATACAACTCATTGATGTTTCCTTCTCTGCCTCTCTGTCTCTCTCTCAAATCAATGAACATATCCTCAAATGAAGGTTAAAAAAAGTAAGTATTGCTGTTAACAAAGAATAAGCCAATAAAAGTAAGTTGTGTCACATATTACTATTAAGTAGTGAAGTCGAATTCAATCTGTGGTCTTTTGTTATTTAGCATTTTCATAAAAATGGCTGGTATAGATTGCTGGAAGGATTAAGTGTGTTACTAAATAAAAAAGAAACTTGATTTGGGATCTAATTTCATCCTAATGTATTTCAAAACCAGTAGTCAGCCCAGAGCTGAGGTTCAGGAAACATTTTTGGAATTACTGAACGAGCTCTGACTTTGCCATAGTGAGTTCTAGGAGCAATATAATCTTTTGTCCACTCCTACAGATGATGAGAATTTGGATGACAATAGATTATATAATACCTATTAAACTATCTGTTACATTTGTTTATAACAAGCATGACTGAAATAAAGGTTTCAAAACTAAACCTTTAATAAGTAAATACTTTAATCTATTAATAACTGAAATTCACATCCCTAGTTATAGCCATTAATTTGTCAATATGTGCCAATGGTTGCAGAGTGGTTTGGGGAAAGAATGAGTGCCATTAAGATAATTAGTTCCCATTAATCTGACAAAGAATGATCTTATATATAAATGATTTAATGTAGCTTCCAAATGCTGTGAATTTATATGTTCATATTAGCTTAAATAACAGAATTTGCTATATTTTTAGAGTAATGCACTTTTAAAAAAAAGAACATTAACATTTCATGTTTGGAGATGTTTTTCCTTAAGTAGGCAATGAACTAGTCATTTATTTCTCAACTACAATATATTTCAAATTATGCTCCTTTTCCTTCAATTGTATTTAAATCCTGTTCTCCACAGGAAGGGTAGAGAAGATGATTTATGAAGCAGAGGGCTTAGAATTTTCCAGTCATTGGGAGTTATGCAGGATTTGAATTGGTGAAAAGGATATTACCCGATCCTGCAAACCACGCAGATATAAAGCAAATGCTGAAATTCAAAGAAACAATGTGAAGGAAATATAAATTAGTCTTCTAAAAGAATTATACAGAAAAGCACATAAATGCTGATTACTGAAATATGTATCTTTAGTTCTGCCCACTACCTGGATACCAGACACACATATGCCTCAGCCTATTTAACACCATGACTTGGACTACTATTTTGGGTTTAGCATTTCAGGAAAAACCCTCTTTCTTCCCCATCACAAATTATCTCCCCTTGGCTTCCCCCAAACTCAGTAAATAACATATTTAAGTTTACTCAGCTCAAAAATCTTCAGTTATTATCTTTGCCCTCATTCTCTTTCTCTACCCTATATCTGCCAGACCTTTGGTTTGGTCTTTGAATATTTCCTGTATCTACATCTAAACATGCCTCAATATTCCACTATTACTCTGCTACGTCCAACCACCCATCAATCGTCTAGATTCAAAGCACTCGCCAACTCCCTGGGTCTCTGATTCTCCTCATGCTTTTCCACTCTAAATGACCTCCACACAAGCTTTACCGAGGTAAAACTATGCTTTAAAATGTAATTAAAATGTACAGCATGATAATTTGACATAATGTTCTCCAGGATTGTATCTTGTCACAAATAGCATGATTCTTTTATTTTTTTCATTTTAACGATTTGATAAGTTTTCTCTGTATGTGTGTGTGGGTGAGTACTATTTTCTTTATCTACTCATCCATCAAGAAACACGTAGGTTGTTTTTGTATCTTGGCTATTGTGAATAATGCTGCAATGAACACGGAGTGCACATATCTCTCTAGGATCCATTATTTCTTTGATATATGTTCAGAGTGAGACTGCTGAACATAGATAGTTTTATTTTTAGTTTTTGAGGAAACTCCATACAGTTTTCCATATGGCAGTACCAATTTACATTCCTACCAAAAGGGTACAAGAGTTTCCTCTTCTCCAGATCCTTGCTGATGCTTATCTCTTAACTCTTTGACAATAGCGATCCTAAGTGGAGGTGATAACTCATGTGGGTTTGATTTGCATTTTTCTGATGAAATGTGAGGTTGAGCAACTTCTCAAGTACCTGTTGGCCATTTGTTTTCCATCTTTTGAGAAGTATCTATGTAAATCTTTCGCCCATTTGTAATTGGTTTATTTGACTTTTTGTTATTGAGTTAAATGAGTTTATGTATTTTGGACATTAGTCCCTTGTAAAACAAACGATTTGCAGAATATTTTCTCTTATCCACCCTAAACATTCAAATGCATAGCCTTTGAAACTGTAAGTCATATCAAGGCATTTTCTTCTTCAATATTCTAAAATAAAATACCAATACACTCAGAATGAAATCCAGATTTTACTCAGACCTACAAACTATTGGGTTGGGCAAAAATTTCATTTAGTTTTTTTCTGTATGATGGGTCTAGTAGTGCTTAGTTGTCTTTTAATTTCATCTAAAACAATTTTATTAGATTGTATTGTGACAGTTGTCATATAAGCATGCATTTTTAAAAAATTACCCAAATTGGTGAATTTTTGTGGAAGATGGAATCTTCCATTTTAATATTGAAGATGGAAGAAAATATGGAACATTTTCAGGATATTATGCTTTATTATTTCAAGAAAGATAAAAACAAAAATAATTTGTTGGGTGTATGGAGAAGGTGCTATGACTGAATGTATCAAAAGTGGTTTGTGAAGTTTCTTGGTACTACTGGCATTATGGCCAACTAATTCTTTGCTACAGGGCTGTCTTATGCATTGGAAGATGTTTGGCAGCAACCTTGGCCTCTACCCACTGGAAGCCAATAGCAGGATATAGCTGACATACTCAGAATATACAAATCAATAAAGTTATTGATGAAAATGAGAAATGTGTCTTTCATTTTACAGATAAAAACTAAATGGACATTTTAGCCAACACAATACTACATGATAACCCTCACCCTCTCTTTCTTCCTCATTCATTGCACACTAGCAATTTCCATCTTTCTGCTGTTCTAATTGGCCAGCCTCTTCGCTGACTCAGATTTCCCACACTTGCCATTTCCATTACTAGAAATGCAAGTTTCCAAAGTCTTTCTATGGTACATTCCCTCACTTGATATAGGTTTCTGCTTAACATCACCTCCTAAAAAGTATTCTCTAGACACTCAATTTTAAATAAACACAAGTGCATCACTATATCTCTTTACTTGCTTTATTTTTTGGCAGATCATTTGACATATTATATAGTTTCTTTTCTGTCTTTACCACTACATTTTAAGTTGCACTGGGGCAGGGACTTAGTTTTGTATCCTGTTTATTATCGAACATCTAAATCACGCCTAGCATGTAGCAGACATTTAAGATATATTGCTGAACAAATAAATGAGAGATTATGGGAAACCCTTTTTCACTGAAAGATTCAGAGACAGGTAGACAACTTCAAAAATTATGTTTTCAGCATTCCTTCCTTTGTCCTACATCTCTACGATATTCACTATAAATGACCAAAAATTTCAATATAGTTTCTTAATAAAATATATTATGAAAATATAAATACAGTGATTGTTCTCTAGTCTATTTTAATTTCTGGGAAAAGAAACCAGAATGATCAAGAGAAAGTCCAATTTGGGAAGTTTCTTTTTTTTTTTTTTTAAGTAACATGTTTATTACTTTGAAGTTCATCTATAACTATTTGCATTGCTGAGTGGAGAACTTGCATAATTTTTTAAACCAATTTATTTTCTTAAATTACATACATTTTTTGTTAAGTTACTCAAATATGATTATTTAATGATAGTATAAAATACGCAATCAAAACATCTATACTGAACCAGACTGAGTTAATGAGGATTTTGTTATATTTTTATGATCAGTTATTATGGTTCTTTAAATTATTCATTATCATTTGCTAAGTTAAGGACCATTTATTGCACAATGTACTTATGATATTTAAGGCTTCATGGAATTGATAAAATTGCTCAACTTCACACTTAGAAATTGTGTTAATAATTTCTAAAACTCCAGTTAAGTCTTGATTTACATCCAAGATGTAATCAAAATGCTTTTTCTTTTTTTATAACAGTAGATATTTACAACAGACCACTTCATATATTTATCATAATTTATCAAAGACGTACTCAAAATGTTCCCAAATGATAACTTGGTTTGCCAAATGGTTTGACCTTCATGCAGTGACAGAGCCAGAGAATTTCAGATTTTTCAGATATCTTTAAAGTATTTGAAAAACATTGTTGTACTTTATCTCATATTCTTTTGAAATAGTTTTACATGGGATACAATCATTAGACTTTCACTGTAAAGAATTTTGAACATTTGTAAAATATAACAATTGAGCTCCATTTAATGAGGCCTTTAAGATTTTCATTGAAAAAAGTATATCCAGTCTCTCCTCCAGTGTTATGTAAATTATAACTTTGAACATAATATACTCTTATGTCTTTTGCCTCTTTACCAAAAGGTTGCTTATTGCTGAGATAAAATATATCCCAGAGGATTTTCATGTTTTTATTTTCCCGTTCTATACATTTTCAAGAATTAATCTTGGCATAATCTTTGTTATTTTATACATTAAACTTCCAGTTACATAAATATTTACAATCCAATATTATCATCTTTTATAATGAGTACTATAGATAATTATTCTTATTAAAATTATTATTAAAATTTGTAGCACATAAATTTTTATATTTTTTCTTTGCTCAGTAATTTTGCATGAATTGAACAAGATCTGTAATGCTGAAAAATAAGTAAGATGTAGCATTGTATATGAACCTGAAAGACTCAGTTATCAAAAAATATTTTATGTTAGCAGGGCTAAAATTTAGCTAGAAACCCAGATACAGGCTTAGGGCAACTGAAAATGAGACCAGGATCCCCAATTAGAGCAGAGGTGGCAAACACAAGGCCGGTGGGCCAAATCCGGCTGTCCACCTTGTTTCTACCCAGTGACAGACAGCATTGAGCTCTTGCTTAACTGTTAAGGAGTAGTTACATTTTTACAGTCCTAAAATTACATTAGGCCCTTTGAAGGCAACCAGGAGCCCCCAGAGAAAATGAGGTTGACACCCCTGAATTAGAGGAATGGATGTCTATTTTAGCTAAGTAATGAGAAATTTCCTAACTCTAGATCACTTATTATCTAAAAGCATACACATAAACATAGTTTTTTTTGTAATGAAGGGAAGAGAATAATTTGAGAAGTAGGTGTAAGTAAATTAAAATGAAGAGCAATTTCCACATTTAACATAATCACATTAGGACGTTTGGGCAAGGCTAAATCATCTCACAAGGTAAGAGAGTTACTTGCACTCTTCAATTTGCAATGGGGTTGTGTCCCAATAAAAATATTGCAAGCTGAAAATGCATTTAATACTTCACTGGAGGCATCATGAGTTGTTCACTCAGGACTGGAGTGATTGACTGGGAGCTATGGCTGGCTGTCTCTACCAAACATCACACAAGAGTATCAGACCGCCTATTGCTGGACCAGGAAAAAAAATCAACATTCCAAATCTGAACTATGGATTTTACTGATTGCTTGTCACTTTCACACCACTGTAAACTGCAAAAATTGCAAGTGGAGCCATTGTTGTAAGTCAGGGACTATCTGTATTTAATTTTAAAATTATGTTGTTTACTGAAAGTTCTATTTAAAATTTTTCTTTTATATGGTTTCCACTACTTTCTTAACTACTCCCATTCATTTCTCCATAATAGCTTTTCCCTTCTATAAACATCAAAAAAAATATAGGATTCTTATATTTTAGAAGAATTCTAGAGGTGAATTAATTTTTCTGAGACAGAAATTAAGATACACTTATCAACTAACAGCATATTCTGATAGAAATACACCAGTATTAACTAGTAGACTATCAGATAAGACAAGAGTAACAGCATGGTAATATTTTGATGCTCTTACTTTATCTGCTCTCCAGAACCACACTCACCTGTGAAATATCTGCCAAGTCTATTAGGAGACTCTGAGTCTTCAGAATGCTTCACCTGTTCTTGAAAGCACAATGGATGCTGGGTTTTCTTCTTCACTGTACTTCCCGTGCCGGGCTACGGCATCTCCTACTGCATTGATGGAGACCAGCACATCTGCTAAACAGCCCTCACTATTGGGCCAGATCCTACAAGGCTCCTGTTGACTTTGTCTAGCACCTCCACTATGAAACCAAGGTCATGTTGTGGGAGGAATGACTGATTGCCTGCTTGCCTTTTCAGAAAACCCAAGCTTTTACAAGCTGAGCATGAAGGCATTTGGCCACCTGAAACTTAGATGCTGAGAGACTCTGACTGCAGTTATTTTAAGTTTCTATATCAGTGAAATGGGGTAATAAGTACTTTCCCTTCAGGGTTTTGTGGATATTAGATGACTGAGTAAACAAACACTCAATAAATGTATTTATTAGTAATATTTTAATTAGTACACTTGCTGAGGTAGAAAAGAATTAAATAGGAAGCTAGCTAAGAGATGTGGCTTATTTATAGCAATACATATTTTATCCAGTTCAGGCCAGCTAACCTGATGCTGTCAGAAAAGATCTGATATGGTAATGGATGCACATCTTCGCTTAAAACTTCAGATCAAATATTAGGGTAATGCAAATGCAAGAGTGCACCTTAGAATATATTCAAAATCAAAGTTGTTTTGGTATGGCAGAATAAACAAAATTTGGAGATTGATTCATAAATCAATGTGCTAAATAAATACCTTAGACTACAATATTAGGATAGACATGTAGATGAGGACAGTTACCATTTATTCACAGGAATAATTATTAGAGTGGTTTGCTTACTCCTACAAACATGAATTAAAGAAACTATTTCTTTAGACAGTTTCATAAACATTCAGTGAATATTTCTTTAGACAGTTTCATTTGACCAAAGATGTAAAAGACTTGTACTGGAAAAATAAGACACTAAAGAAAGAAACTGAAGAAGATACAAACAAGTGAAAACGGATATCATGTTTGTGAATGGGAAGAATTAAAATATTAAAATATCCATACTACCCAAAGCAATCTATAGATTCAACACAATTCCTATCAAGATACCAATGGCATGTGTTATAGAACAATTATTCCAAAAATTTATATGGAAACACAAAATATCCTTAATAGCCACAGCAATTTTAAGAAACAACAAAGCTAGAGAAATTGTGGTACTTGATAACCAACTATATTACAAGTCCATAGTAATCAAGACAGAATGGTACTGGTATAAAAACGGACATATAGGCTAATGGAACAACATAGAGAGTCCATAAGTAAACCCATGGCTTTATGATCAATTGATAAAAGCAGCGAAAACATACAATGGGATAAAGACAGTCTATTCAATAAGTGGTGTTGGGAGAGCTGGACAGGTATGTGCAAAAAAATAAAACTAGACCGCCTCCTTACACCATACAATTTTCTCAATTTTTCTAGTCAAAAGACCAATAAAGCCTCCTCTTGGAGTGGACAATTGTTGCTAACATTTTCCCATATTTGCTTAATTTTTGTTGGCTATTAAAATAGATTAAATATACCATTTCAAACTCAAAATGGATTAAAGACTTAAATGTTAGACTAGAGGCCACAACAATCCTAGAGGAAACATGAGCATTAAAATCTCAGACATTTCTTGTAGTAACATTTTTTTTCTGATACATTGCTTCAGGCAAGGGAAACAAAAGAAAAAACA
Organism: Tonatia bakeri; assembly: GCA_004024845.1. Taxonomy (NCBI): domain Eukaryota; kingdom Metazoa; phylum Chordata; class Mammalia; order Chiroptera; family Phyllostomidae; genus Tonatia; species Tonatia bakeri. The sequence goes on from PVIA01009011.1 coordinate 13,234, forward strand.
AACAAACGGGGTGGCATCAAACTAAAGTGTTTTCACAGTGCATGAAACCATCAACAAATGAAAAGAAAACCCACTGAATGAGAGAAAATCTCAATGCTTTCACCAGAGAGTATTAAATTCTGTTTATCACTGTGGTGAAAACAAAGTTGCTGAATCTACCAAAGAACTCTGAAATGTTTTTATAACAGTATATGAATTTATTATTACAAGCGCACTCACCGTAAGAGTTTTTTAAAGTTTCATTCAAATTATCTCATTTATTCTCATTCTAACGAGGATTCACTCAACACCAGTGCCAACTAATTTGCTATAGTGTATGCTACTCACACACTAGGTGCTAAATGCACAAAGATAAATGACTCAGTTTCTACTCACATATAATCTTACAGAGGAAACACGTACAGCAAAGATAACGTCAAGTAGTTTCTATTCATTATGGTCAAAGGAGGGAGTGATAAATTCCACAGTGTAGTGTGGTTGGAAGAATGTGGTATTCAGAGTCAGACCTATTTTTTCCCCACAAATAGACCTAAACCTTAATCATGGGTCTGACCTAAACCAGTTTATAATGCCATTTTCCCTCCCCAGAATCCATTTATATTTCTTCAAATAATCACACCCTGACTTTCCTTTACGGAAAAAGCCCCTTTTACACTCAGTTTATGTCTTTAAGCTGGACTAACCAGTAATCTCATCCTCAGGTTTGGACAAAACAAGACTCAGGCTTGGCCAATTTTCTCAACCTTTCTAGTCAAAAAGACCCATAAAGCCTCTTCTTGGAGTGGACAAATGTTCTTAACATTTTCCCATATTTTGCTGAAATATTTTAAGATAGATTAAATACATCATTGCTATTTATTCCCAAAGATAAAACAATGTTGCTCTGCTCCTATAACATAACCGCTAAACTGTTATAATACATAAAAATTAGCAAGTTACCCAGTAGGATAGTATATTTGAATTTCCTCAACTTATGTTATTTGTTTAAATCAAGATTCAATCAAAGACCGCATACCATATTTTGCAGTATGATGCATACCTTTTTGTCCAAATTTTTGAGAGAAAAATAAGGATGCACATTATACATGGGTATAATGATTACATATCATGGATATAATAGCAGCTATGATAATCCTGTGTACACACACACAAAAACATGGGTGCACATTATATGCAGTGAAATACAGTAGTTTGCATTTGGCTGTTATATCTCAAATATCTTTTCATCTAGAAAATCCCCTACTCTCTAACTTTTCTTATGAAATGTGTTAGTTAAGGCTGGGCTAGTTTTCCCATAGAATATCTCTTCTGAGGCTATCTAAATAAATAAATACATTATTTATTGGGTGTTTTGTCATTTAACTCCTATTTCTATTTTTTGAGCAATATACCAAGAAAGCTAGATAAAAAAGATAGTAGACACAGGTTAAACACATTTGGCAAGAAAAAGGCACAGGTGATTTTGAATAATGAAGACATCTGTTTTCTCTGACTGTTAGTAGTAAAATTGTTGACTGGGTGAAGATGGAAACAGCTAGCTCTCTCCAGTGTGAAGCTGAATTTTCCACCATGTGCACCGCAAGTTATATGTGTGGTGAAAACCTGTTTCCATGGCAATATTCAGGTTTAGTCAACCTGTCATCTACTGGTATTTGCACCTACTGCCTGACTTCCTGGTGTCCATCATTTCATTGGTACTGCAAACTACCAATTGCTTAGTGATGTTTGTTCTATAGTTATTAGTTGGCATTGTTCCACAAAGGCCCTCCTTTGTCAGCTGTAGCCTTTTTGATATCCAATATGGTTCTCATTCCAAAGTTAGGAGATGTGCTTAGTTCTTACCTTTAGTCACCACTTTTCAGCAGAATTCACTTGTGTAACAGTCACATTAGAATATATCAATTAGTACAGTAGGCATTGCTACTCACCCTCACCAATATGTCTTCTGTCCTTCTGCTTCCGAATCTGTGAGAGAACTGCAACCCCGGCTCCCTGGAAGTACAGGATACACTAATCAATTAAGATTAGGTTAATAGTATGCACTGGAGAGGAACTGCCTATGGAATTTGCCATGCTTTCTCTCTCCACAACCATAGCAAATATTATCCCTCTGGCTGGTGGAGCTTCATCGCCTGGTCCTCAGATGAGGGACTACAGTAAACTCCATTCAACTTTTGAATTATATGTAGTATTATGAGTGAGATAGTGTTTATTGCTTTAAAATTTTGATTTTTTAAAGTTTTATTGCAACATAAAATAACCTGACATATACAGTAAGATATTGTACAATCTCTTACAGAAGAGTTTTATAATTATGACTTCAGAATTTGCCCATCACTAAAATATCTACATGCAATATGGGAGTGTTTTCAAATATTCAGATATTCTGTGCTAAGAAGCAAAAACTCAGTTAACTCTTCCTATTTTTTACTTTCCTTCCATATGTTCTCACTTTAGGTATATGCTTGTGTCTGCAATGTGCCAGCTCACTTAGTGGCAGAATTGCAAATCCTTTAGATGCATTTTACTTAAATAGATCACTGTAGTTTGTCTCCAGATTGAAGTCATTGGCAGAGGACTGGAAATAGCAGTCATAACAATTGTTTAACTGAGAAGCCATTATCCATATGTGGCTACAGGGCTAGTGAGAAATTGAAAAGGCTAAAATGTTACCAGTGACTCCATTCAGCTCCTATTCCCCCACCCCCACCCCGCCCAGCATGCTCATGTTTTTTCAGCTTTCCAACGTTTTTTCAGACTTCGTCTCTGTATCACACCCAGTGCTGTCATACCATATGCTGCTTTCCACACTTTCACACTTTCCAAGAACACTTGAAAAGCTAAAATCCATGGTCTGGTCTGGGAAGGAAGAAATGCTCAAAAATAACCATACTGCAAAGCAGAGAGTAATAAATGCCATAGGAAAGGGGCAGATAAAGTGCTAAGGAAGTAGGTAAAAAGATCCTTTCCAGCTGTGAAATATGAGAGGAGACGGTTTCTCACACAGACCCTGGAAAGTAGATAAAACTATGGATGTGTGCCTATGAGGAGTAAACAGGCGTTCTAAGCAGACTGGCAGAGAGCACTGGCCAGTGAAGACATGAGGGAAGGCTCATCAAGGAGTCACATTAGGGGAGAAAGCACGGTTCCTTTCATCAACCTGATCTGAAATTCATGGCCTGCTCCCCCTTTGAGGGAATTATACGCAGTTCCTGATTGCTGGGACTCTGCAAACCAGCCTCCACTTAGGGATGATTTGTATTCACCATCAAGGTCTCTACTTAAAAACCAGTTTTCGTTGGAATGCGTTGTAACACGTTGTAACTCCTTTCCAACCAAGTCCTTTGCTTGTAATTGCTTATTGCACATGGAGCTTTTGGTTGGTTGTGCTTAATATCGAACTGTCATTGTTTGCTTTGTTTTTACCCTGCTCCCTCCTCAGGCTTTGAGCTCCATGAGAGAAGGGTCAGTTAGTTTATAGCAAGTGTCTCAGACAGATAAATTGATTAAATCAAAGCTAGATTTGAAGGAGGTAGGCCTGTAATGTTTACTTTATTTTAGGGATTGGGAGCGAGTATAAGGTAACAAAAATGTACTTCAAGTTACTAAATGATAAGAGGCTACTGAAAGTACCTCTATTAATTTTCTATAGCTGCGATAACAAATTACCTCAAACTTGGAGCTTAAAACATCGCAGTCCTGTAGATGAGAAATCTGAGATGGGTCTTGTCCCAGAGTCAAGATGTAGGCAGGCCCACATTTCGTCCAGGAGGCAATAGGGAAAAATTTACTTCCTATCTTTCCCAGATCCCAGGGACTCCCAACTTACCTGGGCTCACAGTTTCTTCCTCCGCCTCCAAGGCTCAGTGACACTGGGTTGAGTCTAGCTTATGCTGCCATCTCCTCGGCTCTTCTGGTTCCTTCTTCCACTTTAAACACCCGCGTGATTACATTAGATCCACCCGGATAACCCAGGTTACTCTCACTGAAGCCTGCTCATTAGCAACATTAATTTCCCCTGTAACCTTCATTGTCCTCTGCCGTGTAACCTACCATAATCACATTTTCCAGGGTTTAATACGGAGGTATCTTGAGAGGGACATTATTCCGCCTACTACATTAGCCGCCTTAATATTGGAGAATGCTGACAGACTGAAGGGGTACTTTAGTCTTATGAAGTTGCCATGACATTCTGTCTCCTTATGGCAATAACTAAATAATAATCCCAATTGCTCCTTAATACCAGAGTAACTAAACCATGTAAAAAGAATAGAAAAGGGGCAGACACTGGTAAGTATGCTATGGGAAAACAACATAAATGTGCACTGTAATGAGAATAGTAAGAACTACGTGCAGTTTTACTTCTCTATGCTTCTAAAAGGTGCATCTGTGATCCAACTCTGCCCCTCATGTGTCACACATTCTTTTTTCCTCCCTTAAAACTAACCTCTCTTATTTTACTTGGCTACACATTTATATCTTAATTTCAATAACATTTCTCTTCTGTTTGTATCCGTGTTTCTTCCTCTTTATTCTTACCAGCCTGTAGGCATGTTCAGAGTGAATTTAGTTTGCTCTATAAACCTGGAAGGCAGTTCTGTGATTATCATGTCAATCAGCTGGTCAGTAGCTGACCACTAACTCAGTCACGCTGGTGAATGTGGACATGGAGCAAACAAATCAAATAGTCAAATCCCGTCATTTAGATATAAATTGGAAAGAAAATATTCTGTGATCCAGGCCTATTGGAAACCTGCTTAGGACAGAATCAAATCAGCCACAAGATAACACTTCCAATACCGATTTTAGCAGAATTCTAGGGACATAGACTAGATAAAAAGGATTATTAAAATGTTTAAATTACTGTTAAATAGTTCAGCCCACAATGTATTATATACGTATTGTTAAAGTTGCTGCCATAATCATTTTAAATTACTTTTAAATAAAGTTTTACAGAAAATGAAACAAGTCTTAAGAAATATCTCTACATTTATTTGGTGAGGTAGAGGGGATTAATGGCTTTCTACTACAATCAGGCACTGGGCTAGGAGGTGGGCAAATTATGAATAAATTGTAAATTCCACCATAAAAAAATGAGCTAGCCCAAGAGGTAAATACCATTATGATAATTTTAATACAGTCTTTAAGGAAAACAGCCAGGTCCATCAGCAATGACACTTGGAGATACGGCTATACTTACACTTGATGGATGGATCGCAACTCTGTTTGATTCTCAAATATTCCCTGTTTGACAATGCCTGATTAAAGATATTTTGTTCTCTACACTTTCCAGCAATCTTCAAAACCACAGAAAACAAATCCTCTGTTTCTCTGGTAAAGGGCAATCAAAATTAGTATGATTCTGTTAAAAATTGTTATATATATTTTAAAATGTTTTCCTGAGGAAAGAACAAAGAACTCATTAAAACTTCTATCTCATAATATTTATAATTTTGCTGGTCTAATTTTGAAGAACATGGTGAATTTTAATCACTAAGATTGTAATAACTATAGAGGTTATATGGTCATTTCCATCCAATAAAAGCCTGCTTCTGAAAAGGAAATAAACAATAACTAATGTTAATAACTAAGAAAGGTTATCGTTGCTTCACTGATAACTAACCTAGGCGTACATTTCTTATAATACTGTGGTGTCATAAAGATATAACTGGCATTATCAAATTGTTGTTAGGTATTCACCTTTAAGAAATAACCTTATCAGAATAGACAGGGGGATGCTAGGAACAGTATAGGCAATGGAGAAGCCAACAAACTTACATGTACAACCCATGGACATGACCTAATGAGGGGGAGTGCAGGAAGGAAGGGGACAACCCAGCAGAGGTGAGCAAAGGGGGCAAAACTGGGACAACTATAATAGCATAATTATTAACATATACTTACAAAAAGAATAAAATTTTATCAGTTAAACCAAAAAAAAGAGAAAAGAAATTAAAAAAAGAGAACCTTACCATATTGATTTTCTTTAAAATGCTTTTGCCAAATAAAGGCCTTCTATCTCACAAATGATGACACCTGTCAGTGGCTTGACAGAAAATAATGCTGAAAGGCCTTAGAACATTTGCCAACACGTGGATAACTCTTTTGCAAATTTGTCAGTGTAATTTTACACTTAACATAAAGGCTTACCAATTTACTTTGTTAAGAATCTGGGTCAAGCCCTGGCTGGTGTGGCTCAGTGGATTGAGTGCCAGCCTGCAAACCAAAGGGTCACTGGTTCAATTCCCAGGCAGGGCATATGCCTGGGTTGTGGGCCAGTTCCCCAGTAGGGGGCACACAAAAGGCAACCACACATTGATGTTTCTCTCCCCTTCTTCTCCCTCCCTTCCCCTGCCTAAGAATAAATAAATACATAAATTCTTAAAAAAAAAAACAAAACAAAACCTGGGTCAGAATGTTAGACTAATATGAACCAAATAACTCAGAATCTAATTTCCTGATATTTGCTCAAAATAAATTTCAATTATTAAGTAGAAAATGGCCTGACAGTTTGAAAGTCTGTTTTCTGTATCTATGAGTTTTTCTTTATTTTTGTTTGTTCATTTGTTGTTTGTTTTTATCCCATATATGAGTGAAAGCATATGGTCCTCATCCTTTTCCGTCTGACTTATTTCACCTAGTATAATATTCTCATGATCTGTCCATTTAGTTTCTGCTACATCATGGAATTGTAGCTCAAAGAAAGTAATCAAGGTGAGTTACAGAACAATAATGCAAGTTATATTTCTTGTGCACTTGTTTTTGCAACCTGAGATTTGAACCTGCTAGGCAAAGCCTTAAGAATAAATCAAGCTCCCTCAAATAACCAGAGATACATTGAAGAATGTACACATGGAAATAAAGATAACAGAAGCTCAGAATTTTAGGGCCTAAAATATACAAGGGCTTCACAAAGAACAAAATATAATTTAGAAACTGGAAAATACATGAGAACTCCAGGGATCGGGTTATCTCTACGTGCCCTCAGCCGCAAGAATGCATTCTTCTTCTGGGTGGTGACTCAGCATCTCTGTGTCTGTTCCTACGGTTCCTACAGATAATAATCACCTTACATTTTTCTCTCCCTCCATTATTCACCTTACATCATGTGTGTTGTTATCACTTTGACTCATATCTTCAGTTAGTAGATACAGGCTCCAGCTTCCAGTGAGTTCCCTTTGTCTTTACGGCTCCTGCTCCCTGTGTATATGGTCTCATTCTGTTTCTATATTTCTGATTCAAATTCCTAATAGAGATACTCTGATTGGCCCAATCATATCCAATTATACAGCTGGATATACAATTATGTCACCATTATATCCAATTGGACAGACGTCATGGTGCTCACCAGCCATGGCCCCTTAGGTCAAATATAACATGAAGTTGTGGCTTATACATTTCCCTTAAGTGGGACTTTCATATCCTTATCTCTGCAATAGGATTAATTATAAAATTTATAGTGTGTTGCTTAGTTGCTTATATTCTTAGTAGACTAGTGGTTTTCAATCTTTTTTTGACTCTGCATGCCTATAAGAAAAATATTTTGAACATACATTTTGAAATTTAACATCTTTATTTAGACATAATCAATATGTAATATTGTGCTAATTCCATAGGTACATTATAGGACATAATAACCCAACAGATTTTAAAATTGTTAGAAACACTAAATATGAAACTGAGTCACATCTATTTCTCTCAACTGCAAAATCGTTTTATCCACAATAGAATCAATGAGCTGTTGATATTGCACTACTGGATTAAAAGCAATTAGGCTGACTGGTGCTAATTAGTATTAAAAATAGGAGTAGTAATTATAGTAGAATTAGCAGTAAAGGAAATGGTAGTAATAATTGTACTGCTAGTAGTAATATTAATTATAAGTGTAGCAATTGAGAGTAGTCACAAAAATATTGATTGAATGCTTATATATATGCTAAATTTTATATGCTAAATATATATGCTAAATTTTATATGCTAAATATAAATATAAATTTATATATAAATATATATATATATTCATACCTCTTCCCTGGTATAGATATTAAATACAATTCCACATTATACATAGAGAAGATAAGGCTTAAAGGAACTATAGAAGTTGCTTAAAGTCACACAAACCAAGTTCATAGATACAGTAAACAGATTGGTGGTTGACAGATGTGGTAAGGTTGGAGTAGAAGGAATGGGTGAGGGGGGTAAATTTATTTTTACAAATATATTACAGAAATAATCTATATTTTATTTATACTTTTTATAAACATTTTTATTAAGTATGCAAAAATTATATTGGAGAATGTATATAATTATTATATATGTAATAAAATTACATATATATATATACACACATATGTATGTATGTGACCCCTACAGAAACGCACATGTGTACGTGCCTGCATGTCTGTGTTCCTACAGAAATAATTCTAATTCCTTGGGTGTAAAACATCTCAGTTGAAAACATTCAAGTCAGATACTTTTCCTATGGGGTCTTAATCTCTTCTGAAGAGTTTATTTTGCCTCTTGGCAGTTAGGAATTACTAAAAGATGCTAGTTAGCTTTACAAATGGGAATCATAGGAGGAAATCAGAAATAAGGAGTGAGGTCAGGGACCAACTTTACCTGGTTCCCTTCTTAAGGATGCTCATTGCTGCTGGATCCCTCAACCAAAAGCCAGAACCCAGCCCAGCCCTTGCATGTGGTGTTCTCAAGACTGATGGCCACTGTTCCCATCTTGCCTCTTGATGCTTAAATAGTGGAATAGAATAGCGAGGAATAGAACAGTTAGAATATTCTATTTATTCACCTAACTGAATTACTAGTATTAACTTATTTAAACCATATAGTGGTCCAAACAGCCAGGTACATCCCCTTCTATTAATGATCAAAGATCTTAAAATACACATTCCCACCAAGTCACAGGTACCATACTTTAAACTGCTCTCACACATATTTTCAAAAGGAGAATTTTGAAAAAATCATCTTATTACTCTGCTTTTGTTCAGAACTTAATAGACTACTAGTGAATGAAATTTGCTGAACTCCATTTAAAACTAAGTAATTTATTTTACTTTATTATTTTATATTTGTTTCATTTTTCTTCCCCATTGATCATTATTTCTCTTTCACTTGACAAATTTCCACTTTTTTCCTCCTAAGTAATTTTTTTAAATGAGTATAGTTTCATCTGCCATTTCCTAACTGCACTTTTAAGTCTATTCTTAGAGGCTCATGAAAAATAATTCAAGTTCTCTATGCTCACATGAGAAGTTGGTGGGCAGAATTAATTGGTAATCAAACAAGCAATTGAGAGATATCTATGGGGTAGCTACTCCATGCTCTCCATTATGCTTAGATGCCCAGGGAATATGTGCAACACACAAATAAACACACACACACACATTAATCTCTGGCCTTGAAGGCTTTCTAAATCTGTGTGTGCAAAGGAGGTAACTGAAAAAGATTTTGTAAGCTTGTCTGTAACTGGTTCATCATATTGTAGCTACCCATAGTTTTAGGATAAACATTGTCAACCATCTTTAAAAACTTAATGTGATAAAAGTAGGACATTAAAATATATCAATCTGTGTACTTTTGAATGTATTTCACCCTGATAAGAGAACCTACCAGACCAAAACAAAACAAAACAAAACAAAAAACCCTGATAAAACATCCTTAACTTTTCCACTGAATAAACATTTTTCTACTTAAAAATTTTCATCTTTGATTCCAGTTTTCACAAACTTTCCAGCGCCTGGGGCTTTAGTTTCACATGGCTCTAATGCTCTTTTGTAAAAACTGTTCTTTCTCTTGTACCTTCAGGGTAGTTGAAATAGGTTGGTGTTAAAATAACAAAAACAATACCTCAAAAGATAAAGATCAAATGTTAAAAAACACTAATGCAAAATTTTAAAAAAGGATAAAAAGTACAAATGCAAAACAGTGTGAAATCATTCCAGACTAGTAGTTACTTATAAAGAGGCGTTGTCCGGAGTGTTCTTAACCACCTTCTTCCCACGTTCTCATAGAACACCCCACAATTCCAAATAAAAATGCTCTCCCGGTTCATCTGCTCTAGGATATAACTACTTATTTGAGATATGACTGAACCCCAGAAACTAAATATATTTAAAATTGGGCTTAAGACCACCTCTCTTATATTGATCAACACGTGTTTTCTCTTGCACTTAATTTTGTCCATTGTTACCATTCTCCACCCACACTCTCCAAACCAGAAAACTGGAGAGTCCACTTAGACTATCCCATTAATGCACTGCCATTCTCTGTCTCCCAGCACATTCAGCCGGGGCCACGTTCTTCCAAGCCCATCTCCACTCTGTCACCCCAATGCACACCCTTTCTCCCAGCCAACTAGAACTGGTTTACATCATCTTCCTGACAGACCTCCTGGTCTTTTCCAACCAGACTTCTTACTCTAAACTCCTCTCTTCTAACGCTGCTTTTCTCTGCTTCCAGAGTGATATCTCTTTCCCTAAACAAAAATTTCATACTGTTTCTAAATCTAAAATCTTCATTGAATACCAATTTAATGCAGACAAGAGTTGAATTTCTATATCATTGCGCAGGGGATTTTCTTGATCATGTACTTCTAAAGTTTCTAATTTCATTATTTGTCTTTCTTTCAAATGCACCTTAGGCCTCAGGGTTTCTAAACAACAATGTTAATTCTACCATACCTGTATCTCTCTATATTGTGTCTCTTTGCTGCTATTCTGCCTGAATCTTCCCTTTATGACCCACTTCTATTACCAGTTATGTACCTTTCAGATTCTTATTCATCCTTCAAGAGTCAACTAAAAGTATTTTATTTTTATGTAATCTTTATTATATCCCATTTTCCATTACCGTTTAGTCCCCTTCTACTCCCCTGCCCCCCACAATCACTACACTGCTGCCTATGTCCATAAGTCCTTTTTCCTTTGTGCTCACTCCCTCCACCACCTAATTTTCATCCCCACTAGCTGTCATCTGATCTCCATCTATGAGTTTGTCAGCCTCATCCAACAAGGTTAATCACTTTTTCCTCCTTATTTTATTAGTACTGGGGACAGACTTTATATCACTTATTACAAGGCAACATTTGTGATTTACGACCTAACTGTGGTTGCTTTACAGAGGACGGCTAAGAAAAAGAGGACCATGTGAAAAGAGCACTTAGCAGGCTACTGTGCTGTGTAGTCCGAGATAAAGATAATGTTACCTTCAACTAACATATTGGCAACAGAATGGACAGAGAATGAATAAATCCAAGAAATATTTAGCAGATAAAATTGGCATCGCATTATCATACACTGGCCTATGGGAAATGAAGGTGAAAGAAATGTTAGGGGTGCCACCTCCACTGATGGTGTGAATAATGTAATAGCTGGGGTGCAAATCATTGAGTCAGATGCCACAAAACTGGTCTGGTTTTGACATGCTGAGTTTTAATGAGGGCAAGTAATTGAAATTTTTAAAACAGCTTTCTGAGGCAGGAAAAAAGTTGTTCCCTCATTTGAATACTGTGAACAAAAATCTACTTATATCTTCTATACACAGTCACACATTCATTACCTAGAAACTTCCGCCACTATACACATATTTTCTTAAAACCACTTTGTTAATGGGTGTGTAGTTCTCATGTTATGAAACTAATACCTACCTATGCTATGTAAATATTTCCTAAATATTTGTTTAAGATTTATAAAAATAATCCATAATTTATTAAAAATCTAATGTCATAAATTACAATAAATGTAGTAATAAAAAATCTGTGCATGGAGATAACAAATAATCTCCTATGACAGTAATCTTTTAATAAAACATTTCAATTGTTAACAATAATGAAATATCCTGCAACTGAATTAGCATAGTCCTCCAATTGAAGCTAAAGGAAGAAAAAAATTTCAGCCTAAATCCTGGTATAACTCATGTTATCATTGAGTCCAAAGTAGACTACACCTAAGAATGAGAAAAACGGCCCCTGACATCCAGGCGCTGGCTGGCCTGGTAGAATCGGGCAGGACTTTCTGTGGCAATGAGTCACCCTGGCTCTGAGATAGAACTTGATGTTTTTCTGTTAAAGATGGGCAATTTCAATACTGTAGGACTATGATGGATCCATATAAATATGAGACCACACTGTAGTCATAGGTGAACAAAGACCAAACATGAACATTATCCAAGCATAAAAATCACCTCTTCTGACCAATATGCGTGACTCTTAACTTCTGTACCACTTACGGCTAATCCAGTTTAATGTGTCTTCTTCCTGATGATTTATTAAAATGCTCAATCATAGAATTGACCCTGCTTCCAATCCAGTGAAGAAACCCACTTATGTAATCACCAAAACCATGTAATACAAGCCTAAATTCTACAATGTGTCCATTCCCACACTTCTTACTAAGGTACGCGATGATTCCCTATGGTGTGCATTCTCCATCACTGAGACAAGTGATAAGACACATTTTTTCAGGCATATGTGTGTTCCTGGCAGCCTTCTCCTGAAGGAAATTGATACTAACACATTTAAAAATCAACTAAATGCAAAAGAGTTGTGTTATGTAAGATGAGAAAACAATCTATACTAAAGCATGTTTCACTACAAGGAAGAAAATCATTATTAAATAATTTTATTTCATTACAGAGTTGATGTTGGTTTGTCACTGGCACACTTTCTAGAATAAAGAAGTTGGTGAAATAAAGGAAGCCACCTGGAGAACACTGATAAGGTAGGTCCTAAAGGCAGAGCCCCCCTCCTCGTGGTTAGGATGTTTCCTCACTATGTCTAGAAATCTGTAATCTTCTCACATCAATCCCTTTGTATAGGATGTTAATTAAAATATTATTCTCTTAACAGATCAAACTTAGTAAAAATTATTTTTAAAGAATCCAACTGTAAAAAATTACAAATATTTGAATTTTTGTGCAAATTACCTTAATACTTTTAATAACATTTCTTCATCCATATTGTTTTTACCATAAAATACTTTCAAGAAAGATTGCTACACATCTTTCTTAAAATTTATAGTGCCTGAACACAAAGCAGAATTATTTCATAGCTTCAGCCCTTTGGTCAGAAGAATATAGTGTTGACTTCATTTATCTAAATAGGATTAACAGCATTATTTTTATGCTACTTACTAACAGAAAGATTTAATATTTTTATTATATAACTACAACAAAAGTATTAAATGAAATATATTTTATAGATGATGCTTAATATATGTATGCCTAGTATCTTCCCTGGTAAATAATGGATGTCAGTAAACAATTTTTTTTCTCCCCCCCTCAGTTGCAGCTTCACTCAGTAGAGTGAGCTACAAAGATAAGATTTGACCTTGGAAGGGTTCACATAACTCATACAAGGTCAGACATTTCATCACACAAATACATTAATATATCAGCTATTATTAATGTAGATAAGAAGAATTATATGAGCATAAAAGAACAACCTTGCTTTTCTTGGAAAATTTTGAAAGCTAGTAGGTACAAGTGATTAAGAGGATAAAATAATGGGAAAGAAATGTAAAAACATATATATTTCTGTGCAGATTTTCTTATGTAGGTTTCTTTGCCAATAAAATTTACTTGAATAAAAATATTATTTTGATTGTTTTTTTAAATGTTTCCTGGTTCTTATTTGTTGATACTTTAGTATATTTCCTACTAATATTTTGATACTACTTATCACTCTTTTCTTACCCAGTACTTTTGTGAAATACAAAAATTAGGGTGGGAATATCTTTTTGTTGTGACTAAAACTCACACTGGCAAAATATCAGAATTTGTAAATAATTCTTCTTTGAGTTACAATGCATTGTTCCCTGTCTACAGTTTCAGATATTAAGATATCAATGAAGATAAATAACTTGATTGGGATATCTTTTGGTTATTTAAAAAATATTGTATGCTAATTTGATTAACTACAGGGAAGTTAACCTCTAGACAAACATAATCCTAAATATTTCTGTGCTTAGAGGTATGTTCCCAAATTGAAAAGGTCATATAGATCTTTACTTATTCCAAATTATGTTACCAGAAATTCTAGTAGTCTATGTGATGCTAATAGGTATTCCATGGTTAAATATTTCCAGAAACATTTTATTTATTTTCTCATTTGCAGTATTTAATGCACATTAGCATGTTAAGTGTTCTGAGAATTCCTAGAGGAAACCTGTTCTATTCAAGATTTTCTAAACTATTTTTGCCCAAGAAATTTTTATTTTCAAAAACATCTATTGAGCATTTTGAGGAACACCGGTATCTGTGGAACAAAATGTAAGAAATTTTGTCATAGATGCTGGGCAATACACTGAATGCGACCTATGGCATATAGAGTAAAATAGTATTTATGTAATAATCTTTGTTGAGAGAATATTAGAAAGTAGTCACATTCATGGCTATGCAGAAACAATTAAAATCATTTATGACTGGTGAGAGCATAAAATGTCACAAACCTATTTTACAGTCCTATCAAAATTTCAAATGTATCACATCGTTTGACCCAGCAATTTTGGCTCTAGGAAGTTAACCCATAGACCTATTGGCACGTGTACAAAATGACAAAAGTATGAAGTTAGTTATTCACTGAAGTATTTTTGTAACAACTTTGACTAAAATGTCAATGGAAATACATGTTGATAGGACCTATTTATACAAATTATGATAAAGATGCATAGAGTGAAACGAGGAAGCTTTCTGTGTCTAGATAAGATCTTCAAGAAATATGAAATTTAAAAATAAGGTACCAAAAAGTATGTATAGTTTCTGTGATTAGCTTAAAATAAGAGGAATTATTGCCTCCTGTAAGCATAAGATGAGTTCTGCAAGAGTAAAGAACAAATTAATAAGACTGAGGTTCATGGGACCTATGAGTATAGAGACAGGGATAAGAGAGGGACTTTTGCTTTATGGAATTGTATTCTTTCCAATGATTGAAACATATAAATGCATTAAAAATGGGAAAAACAAATAATTATAATTCTGCTCTAATGAGATATAGTGTTATTAAAATTCACCACGGTAGGCAAAATCATTCAATAAAAGGCTGCAAGGTTTTGAGGAAAATTTATGGTTAGGGGCATGACACTCAAGAATATTGTCAGTAGCACATGAAGAAAAAAGCCCATACAAATCTAATTAAAATGATGGCACAGTTATGTAAATATTAGGTGACCCCAAAATATGCATACATTATAATAAATATAGCACTTTAGCTTGAAAAAATCAGAAGTGTGTTTTTGGGAGTGGATTTGAAAGGACGGGAGCTGGTGAGTTACTGTGTGGAGGAGGACGAAGGGTTAGCTGAAATCTGAGGACAGCTGTACCACCAGGTGTAGATGGTATTTGCCCATGTATTCCCATGCAGCTTAGTTCAGTGGGGGGCACTGTCTGTGTTGACACTTTCTTGTGGTTAGGGGAGTCATTTATAATCAAAGGCATAATTTGTTTACACTCAAATTGTTTCCTGAACATCCGTCATGTTGGAACAGATTCACATTTTCAAAACAAATGATAAACAACTATAAATTTTGCCATTTAAAGACTTGTTTACACATTAAACTTATTTTGTGAACATTTACTTTGTTGATTCCTAAAGCCACTGAGTTAATGTTAACTCTTCCACATGTTATACTAATTGCCCATAACTTTACTTTCATTTCCTCTACATTTTTTCTTTACATTATATACTTTTATACATCTTTCTCATTGGCATAATGTCAATCATATTCTGAGAACTGGAAGTGAAATTGTAATTTTAAACAATAAGTCATCACTAAAATAGCGCCTCAGATTCTTTATGTGAGTGTGAAAAATTAAGGCTTGTTCTCCCAAATCAATTGCTGCTAAAATCTGCCATTTAATGTTGCATGTGGTAGGTAGGGGTGGAGGGACTTATGAAGACCTAAAATTTCCTTTAAATAAAGAAACTGCTTATTAAATTACTGGGTAAATAATATGGTTTCTGCTTCTTTCAGTACTTAGGAATATTTTAAACTGTCAGTTAATAATGATGCACTTAGTTACATAGCACTGTTCAAGGTAAAAGTACTTTAAATACATCTTAGTAACAGAAAATGACATGTAAAAGGCAAAGGATTTTCACAGTCTGAAAAAAACCAGAGCATAGGAAATGTTATGTAAAAAAAATAGGTTGGTGTAGTGTAATTGCTTTAAGTAAAAAAAGATTCATTAATTCGATAGGGTCAAAGAAATAATCACAAACAAAGTTCTCAACATTTAAAAAATGTTATACAGGCAAACCATCTACTGTCATAGTTATTTGGAGAAGTATTTATTTACTAAACTAGATAAAACAAACTAAAAATGTTGCTTCAGCTTCTTTCCAGTACCATAGTTACATTTTTAGAAGTTTAGTTTTCATGAGAAAAAGAATTACCTGTTTGTCCAATAATATTCAGGGCAATTTTGGTGCACTGCAAACAGCTAAAGGAAAGTGAAAATATATAGGCATTAATCTATTATTCGATAGATTAATTTTTTATTTATTTAACTTATTTAAACAATTTTCTGCATATGTACACTATCCCTTTTAGTTCTAACGGGTTTTATTCATATTGACACAGTTAATGTGAGTTGATGTCCTAAACTCAGGCTATTCAATTATTGCTTCTAGGTCTAGATATTTGTCTAAGTAAAGTTACTCGTATCATCAAAGTAAAATCTAGTTTTTAAATTTCAACCAATTTTTCATTTAAAGCTATTATTTTTGTATTGAAACTAATAAATATGCACTATGGAAAAAAGTAAAACAAGAAAATTGTAATTATTTACACACATTCCTGATAATCAGATCTACTATTCACAGTGTATTTCTTTACTTCACGATATCTGTGATTGTATATGTGTGTATTTGAAAGAAAAGGAGAGAAACGGAGAGAAAAAGAAGCAGTCATTTTTGTTTTGAATGCTGAAGTCTCCACACCATTAAAATTTAAACATAATATTTTATAATTAGTTATATACATTTATGGTCATTTCTAATATAATTCCAGATGAGTAAGCATTTATATTGCTGACACGTTGGTAACTAGCGATGCATTTTTCACCATATATAAGTAGTGCATGGCGTGAATAGCCGTGCCAAATCCCTCTCTATTTATTTCTGTTGGATAACCTATTAGGTAGATTTACTAGGCAACAAAGAACAATGATTTTGCTCACCCAGAAGATAGTGTATCTTTAAATACACTTTGACATCTGTCTTGTCTTGTATAATTGATTTCTATTGAAACTATCAGTGCTTTTTCTCTTAAATTTAACTACAAATAATATTTTATAGATGAAGTCTCAACTAATAAAGATCCCTAAGGAAACATATACAAATGAAATAAAAAGAAAGGGTAAAACATACATTGCTCGTGAAAACTTTGAAGAGCCTGTGATCATAATGACAGGAAATGTCCAAATTTTCCATGTAATTAAATTGACCTAATCTACAATTTTAAAATAAAATCCATCACATTTTGAATATTCTGAATAATATGTATCAATGCCATATAATCAAAATGATTTCTATACCCCATCATTAGATTAAAAAAGGTAACATCTTATTCAACAGACTAAATTTTAAAAAATATCTTGCTTATAATTTCATAAAAGTCAATTCTAATTAATAGAAAATAGTGAGAGAAAGGATACATAGACATACAATAGCTAACAGAATTATTATTTGGCATTTTTAGATATACTTGAACAATTTTTAGTAATGTGAAAAGACTAGTTTACTTTAGGATAAGGTCCATATGTTTCTTGAAATTTTATTCATCTAATCTTCATTATACCTAATATATAGTAGTATACACAGGCTTAATGTTAAGAAATATTTGTTGCATTAAGAAATTAATTGATGAGTGTCATTTTGCTATTTATGCTCACTCCTTCACACTGGGCATTTCTTCTTAGACTTTCTACTCTTGTTTGGTGATCAAAGTCCACATTAAGCACTATGTTTTCATTGCCAATAGCACAAGAAAGAAAACTATGTTCCTTTCTGCCCCATCACAATGTACTCGCTGTAAATTCGAGAATCTAAGGTTCTTAATCTAGTACACAGATAGAATTCAAAGAGTTTGTGAACTTGGATAGGAAAGGTTTATACTTTTACCTTCCTGATCTTCTAATAAAAACATAGTATTTCCTTTAATAAAAAGTTGGGCAAAAATAGTCTCTGCTTTCATCACCAATAAAAATCCACAGATATTTTCATGTCATGTTAAGTATTATGGATATCTCAAAATATTGTTTATGATACTATTCAAAGGTATAGAAATTATTAGCTCCCCTGATAATTTAATGTATCAGAAGAGTACAGAAGTATGTATTAGTATCTCTTTATATATTTTTATATATTCATGTATATGTATGTTACTATACAAGGTCTGTTCTCAAAAAGTCCAGGCACTGTTAATATAACAAGAATGGTGCACGTGACATCAGTGTAACCTGGCAGCCGAGGAGAGTGGCCTGGAATGCATATGCATGACAATGACAACTTCACTGCACTAGTCAGTAGGAGGCAGTGGACACCACTGAATGAGCATGTGTACTGTGTGGCCATCACATTTAAAATGAGCGAGTAGAGCAACACGTCTGCATCAAATTTTGTGCTAAGCTTGAACATTCCTCCACAGAAACTATTCAGATGATTCACAAGGCAGCAGCTATGGGTACTGGTGACTGGTAGCTTCATCATGACGATACACCTGCTCACGCATCACATCTGGTGTGGAGTATTTGGGCAAACAAAACATCAAATCACCCAGGTGACTCAGCCCCCCTCTACCCCAGATTTTCAGCCTGAGACTTCTGGCTTTTCTCAAAACTAAAATCACCTTTGAAAGGGGAGAGATTTCAGACCATCCGTGAGATTCAGGAAAATATGATGGGGCAGATGATGGTGACTAGAAGAACTGTGTGAGGTCCCAAGGGGCCTATATTGAAGTGGACTGAAGCATCAATGTCCTAGGTACAATGTTTCTTGTATATTCCATCTTCTTCAATAAATGTCTCTAGTTTTCATAGTACATGGCTGGATACCTCCTGGGCAGACCTTGTACGTACTAAAATATTTTAAAATATTTGTATAACTATTTTGTTTTGTTTGTTTTGTACTTCATGTTATGCATATAAAAACATCATACATAAAAGAGTGCCATAGTGTGGGAAAATAAATGGTTTTAAAAATAAAAAGATTAGAAGTGCATGCTCTATTGACTCGCTCTGTTAACTTGCTTATTGGGATTACAGTGCTATCATATGATATCATCCAGATAACATATTTCATTCTAACAAGTTCCTTCAGGAGATGCAAACTCTGAACTCAATGGTATAAAAACATCCTTGTTCAGTAAGAAGGCCTTTTGGTTCGTTTTAAGTTATACCATGCAAATAGTTTTATATTTTTCTCTACATCTGTATATCTTATTGGTTCTGCGAAATATACATTTTCATAGATATGCTAACAGTGACAAGCAAGGTTTGGATTTTTATGAGAGTTTAAACACAAATTTCTTATATTGTGTCTTGTACTACAATTTATAGCTAAGAATTTGAATGTACAGAATACACTTCTTTTCCAAGAATAATAAAATTATTACACATGAAAACTTATTAAAAGCTGGAAGAGTAGGTGTTTGCTGTGCCCATTTCTTTGCATACTAAAGAAAGCAATATGATATCCTGTGGCCATTTCTATTCCCTGGTACCTTTAAAATAGGCTCTTAAATTACTTTGGAATACCCGGCTCATGAAAGTGATGACAGAAAAATATTTCTCAGATGTTTATGACATGCATATCTTCTCAGATCAATATCCCATCTCCTCCAAAGTCAGCCTAAAAAAGCAAAAAAGAAGCAGCAGCAAATCAATATTACTTTCCACTACATTTCAAACTACCTGTCCTAAATTATTTCTTACACACATAAGCTTGTATAATTCTATAAAATAGTTTTTTTACCTTTAACTTTTCCTATTTTAAATTTATAGATATGTACACATTAATACTTCAATACGCAGTGTGTTCTCTTATCCTCTTTCAAAGAGAATTGCCTAGTTATTTTTATTGACTCTCTTAGCCAATGTGTGCTCTCTTTATCCCCCTCACTTGTAAGTGAAAATGACAAGTAAAATAACTCTGACCCTTGGTCTACTTCCACAATTATTATCATCAGGCCTCAGTATCAAAAGATCCTGCTGGAACCTATGGCGTTAATGTGCTTACATACAAGGGAGGTACAGGAAGACTCTTTAAAATTGCTTCCTTAATTTCAATTTGCTAAGAGAGTAGAGCTTAAATGTTTTCACCATAAAGAAGAAAGTATACCTTTAGTGAATCATCACATTTTAGGCTTCAAAGATCTTATAATATTGTTAATTATACTTCAACAAGGCTTGGAATAAATAAAAATAAAATTACCTTATCATTAACCTTCGAGAAGTACAAAGAGCACAAAGCAAAAAGAGAAATAATAAAGGGTTAATAAGAATAAAATGTGTAAAACCAAGAAATAATATTAAGAAAAGCATCAGAAGAGAGAGAACAAAAAATAGACAATGAAAAAGGGAGAAAAAAAGAACAGATAGGAATAATTTAAGGGCAAAGAACAGCAAAGGAAAATACAGACAATATGAAATGAGTGAAAGGTGGAAGTCATATAGGTAAAATGTAAAACAAGAAACTAAAATTATATTAAGAAGCATTTATTTGTAAAATGAAAGTGTAATAACCAGAGATAGACTTTAAAGGCTGGAGTTTGAGGTTTTGAAATATGAAGACAAGACCCTATTTTATGAAAAAGAGTTCTCTGAGAAAATTGAACTTAAATAACTTGTGATTTGCACTTTATAAAAACTTGATTACTTTCTTGGATATAAAACTTCACATGTTCCATCATGGCAAGATACCTGTTTCTGAGTATTAGTTTAATGAGCTATTCAAAAGGTTACTGTGTTCATCCTTATGAGGCATATTAAACATAAGTATGTCTAAGAAAATACACAAAGGACATATTAGAAATCATTAGGTATCCCTAAATAAATTCAGATGGCATTATTAAAATGTTTATATTTGAGAAAAATTCCAAGATCAGGCTCTTATGATACTATTATTTTAAATGAGAACCTATTCACTTCTGATAGGGTGCCATAGATGGAGAACAATAGAATATAAAGAAGAAAACCACCTATATTTCACTGCTACATTGCTAAGTGTATATAATATGCACTTTTGGCACCTTAAAACATCAAATATATATGGGCTGTTCATTCCTTTTACTGACCAATCCACTGTCAGACAATTTTTTGTAAAGAATACACATTTTACAAAAGCAATTATCCATTTTTATTTTGTTTACATTGCACTGAAAATTTACATCATACTTTTACAAAGTTTTTTTTCATAAAAATATACTTCTTTACAAAAGTGTATGCATTAATATAAGAGGAGTAGCCAGTTGCAGAAGAAACATCATTTAAACAAGATCATAAATGTATTAACCTTAACATTAATGAATGAGTCATTGTTATTGCAGTCATTTGAATAAACAAGAATAAATAACTGATGGCATAAAATTTAAAACAGCATCCTGTCAGTAGAGTACCATGTTGAGAAAATCGCATGAATTTCCAAAACAAAGTATCTCCAAGTGGTTTACAAGAAATTCACTAAATGTTGTAGAGATAGATCCAAGCAGCGCTCCGGGTGCAGTGATTTCTCTTAGGCACTCTGTCTCGTGATACAAAAGGTCAAGACTGTTTACAGAGTTATCCATATGGGAAAGGGACAGCAACAAAGAGTTCACACTGGGTACATAATTTATTCAATGAAGTAAATCATGCTATGAAAGGAAGACAATGGCCTACGAAATCAAAATGTGGGCCTTACTGTGTGACACAGATGTAAAGGAGCCACCAGTAACTTGAAATGCATGTCTTAATTTGACAATGAAAGAAACCTGTCATAGCTGAGCCTAGGTAAGAAGAACAGCATACAATTTTTAAATATAATGAAAAGTTTTTAAATCCACAACTTTAGGATTGGAAAGAATCGAATGTTTTTGTCATTATGTTAGGGGACTCATCCAAAATGTATGACTAACTTGCTAGATAACATTTCAAAACAATGTTAAATAAATTTGAAGGCCCAGAAGGGCAAGTCTAAGTAGTGTCAATGAATTATAATAGATTAGGAAGTTTTATTTGGTCTTTCAAAAACATGGGAGTTTGGTAAAGGATGATGTTTGGTATCTCAAATAACTGCAAAATCATCATTATTACAGACAATGTTTGCCAGCTAAAGTGGCTTCTGGGTGACAAAACCAAATGAAGCAAGGAGTTAAACACTGCATCACGGCTCACTGAATACTATTGGTCCGAATATAAAGGGAGAAATCAGAACACAGCATGATGATCTTGACATTTGCGGAAACTATGACAACCAGTCTAAATAAAGAGGAGCAATGTGACTGTGGAAAAAAAAAATGAAAAGAGTCAATTCAGAGTGGGTAATCATATCTCTTCTGTGGCATAAATTAGCTCATACACATTTCAGGGCTTGACTCAAACTGAAATAACCATGGAAATAAGGAAAACAATGACTTAATTAACAAGACCAAATAGCCAATAGAGTGCTGTGAAACACAGATTGATGGGTGTGATGTAGCACATGACAGTTAAAGAGAAGTCAGTGATCTACCGACTCTTGTTAAGTATAGCTCTTATTGTCTATCCTATATCATTTTTTAAACCCAGTTCCTCTAATATAGTTTATAAAGCACAGAAATACTGATATGGATGCTCCTCCAATATATGCAAATAAGTTTATGTTTTAGAATAATCTCCTTTTTTAAAAAAGCAAATAAACTGTGAGTAAGCACTCTCAGAGTGCAGCCGAATCTCTGTAAAACTCTCCATGGTAAACACGAAGAAGAATTATGGTCCAGTTTATGAAAAACACTCTTCTCTATCATTCCTCAGGAAAAGGTGACCCAGCAAGTTCTGAAAAGTGTGCTTTTTTTTTTTTTTTTTTTTTAGCAGTGAACTAATGTGCACTGTTCTGTGTGTTGACTTCCGAGCTTCAGGAGAAGGCAGAGGGTTGCCATGCTATACCATTGTGCAGACCGTGTTCAGGTTGGGATCGAATCGCACTGCCTTCCCTTCCACTGACTTCGCATTGGTGTCGTACATGGGGTTTTCGAAAGCTGCTTGGCCATTGTTATTTTCATGAACTGAACATCCCGTGTACTGTGTTTTGGGTGCAGTCCTGTTGATGAGAACATTGATTAGCTAAGTGTTATGTTTCTCCCAGAAATAGCAGTGTAGGCTCAAATATAATATTCTTCAGTTATCATCATTAATGGATAATTGAACTAGAAAGTATTTACTGACAAGTCATAAACACAACACATCTGATTTGAACAATTTACTTTCACTTTTAAATCTTGGGTGACTTAATTTACATATGGTACATACTTATATACAGCACCAATATGAGCAATACAAATATAAATAAATGATATATCATGGCTGCTATCTTAAATTTTCTTCTAAAATAATAAGTTACCATTATGAATTAGCATGTATAAGTTGTGTTGATGATAATGAATTTAAATCTCATTACTATTTATTCATTCATTTATCAATTATTTACTGAGCATCTATTATGTGCCAGGCATGATCCTAGACATTGAAAACATATGTATAGTTTTAAAGCATAATCAGTACTCTCATGGAGCTCATATTGTAGTGACAGAAAACAAAGAATAGAGAAAAAAGAAATAAAACAAAAAGTGATACCTAATCAGAATTGTTTTGATGAAAAGGAAAATGGTGACTATGATAAGAAGTAACTGGAAGGTATGTGAACACATAAAGCATTCCTGAGGAGGTAAAATTTCATCTGGGACTTGAGGGACAAGAGCTACTTCTGTACTAAACAGGAGGGGATTCCAGGAGTAGTAGATAACTAACACTGGGGTTGATTTGGGAAGAGATTTGGAGTATCTTCAAGACAGAAATATACTGCTCTTTAAAAATGCTATGTTTTAGAGCATGTAAATTCAAAATCTCCAAGAAGAAATGACTGTACGGATACTCAAGTCATGAAAACAGTTTGCCTTTTAGTTAATAAAAAATACGGAGTCCAGGCTGGCTTGTGTAGGCTGCTGTGGCGCACTCCTGCTTCATTTTTTTGTTTCTCTCACCTGTGGCTAATGCTTATTTCCAGTTTCTCTTTCCCACATCAGTAATTTACTGACATTTGTAATGGAACGAAGGCAGACTTGCCCCTACCTGTTTCTGGGACCTAATTCCTAGAAAAGATATATATTAATATAAATGTTTCTCAACTCCTGTGTTTACGCCAAGCACCAATAATTTTAATTATATTTTATCATGACTTATATTTGTCATTATATAATTTTACTATCTCAAATGCACTTTCTGAACTTTTTTTATACAGAAAACCGTTAGGTAATTTAAAAGACAATTTTTTTTAAAGCAAAAAGCTATCTTAAGTTTCTTTCAGAGGCATCAAATATCTGCTTACCTACATATTTTCTTTTATTGATAAAGGATAGTCCTAAATATTGTAGAATTGCATAGTATAGCCCCTCACCAGGAAGTTATAATGGACATAGTGAACAAGGACTGACTTATAATACGTATAAGTCCTATGTTAGAAATATCACAAATATAACATACTAATTTCCAAATCTCCTAAAAGCAAAAGCAGGTATGTTTGGTAAACATATATCTTCTTAGTGTATATATGTTTGGTAAAGAGGCAGGAAGGGAAAATAAAATTTACAAAAAATGTGGCAACATTTGGCACACAAATACTGCAACAATTCAGAAAAAATGGAAATTACAATTTGAAGTAGGGTAGTAAAAAGAACATGAATATAGATTTGGAAAACCTTTGTAGTTAAAATAAACAAACTTACCTTTGTTTATAAAGATAAAATCCAAATCCTGCAAATATAAGTGCAAAAAAAGGCACAAGAATAGCAATAGCCACAGAACTACTATTTGTACCATGAGGTTGATTTGAAGAATTTAAACCCTCTGACACATTCAATCCTATAAAATAAACAATAAATTAGAGATATATAATCAATTCAATTTTATCACAATACATTTTTATTTTCTGAAACAATTAATATATTCCTTTCTTGGAAATCTACATAATATAAAAAATAAGTCATGAAACTTTCAACTCATTTACAAACAATTTTGCATGATGTCTACTATACCTAAGATTTTTTTTTCAGAAAAGGGTACAGAATAAAAAATAAGTGAAGTCTCTGAACTGAAGAGTTTATACAAGTGCAGGAAGAACACTAAGACAAAAAGAAGTGGATTCATTGGCATGAATTAATGATTAATGAATGTACTTTAGGAAAGGAAGGGGTGATTCCATCGGTGGTAAGCAAGAATGTTTTCTGGAGAACATACAGTATGAGCTTGGCCTTGAAGAATCAGTAGAGCAACAAATGGAGGATGATGCAGGACCATCATAAACCTAGAAATGGGAAGTTCAGTGGCATGTTCAGGCAATGTGACAAGCATTAGGTACAGTAGGGTGGACGAGCCTCTGCTAGGAATAGGAGGCTAAAATGGTTAACGATGGCTAGACACTGAAAAGGCATCCATATCCTAAAGAGCTCAAACCTACTGCTCATGTACAGTGAGGGTTAACTGAAGTTGTTTAGAAACGAAAACCTCAGTAATAATTCACATGATTGAGAACGGTGGCTGGGGTAGGATGGGCTTGTGGGAGTCCAGACTGGCAGCCAGAGCAGTTTGAAGGCTGCAGTAACAGCCCAGATAAAACAAAATTAAAATGTGAACTAAAACATTAGAAAGAGCATGAAAAGATACATTTAGGGGAGTATTTTGCTAAATCAACAGAACTTGTTTGTGTGCATGACAGAAGGAAAAAGGCGATACAGGAGTGTCCAAACTTTTCGCACCTCTGGGCTGCACTGGAAGAGGAAGAGTAGTCTCTGGTCATACATTAAACTTATTGTGACACATAATCACAAAAAATTCTCATAATATTTTAAGTAAATGTATGCTATTGTGTTGGAGGCATCCACAGCCATCCTGGGCTGCATGCGGCCCGTGGGCCACAGGTGGGGAACCCCAGGTAGACTGTTTTACTCGGGCTGAGTAAATGGCGAAGATGTTAGCACAGTTTGAAAATGAGAACAATCAGGTTTGCCAACATTTTGACACATGTAGTGAGAGAAAATAACTAATGGTCATTTTTCAGTTCCTTTCTTATAGGTTCTATTTCAGACATGTCCTGTTTGAGATGCTTTCGGAAATACTACATGACAACATCTTGCATTTAATTACATGACTGGGTTACTGTACTATGCTAATGTCTTACCCTGTTGTCAAAAATAACAGGATTTTACATAAGACATTATCGAAAATGGCATCTTATTATTATTGTTCATTTAGAGAAAGCTAATTTCACTTTTTGATAAATAGTTACATTGAGGTAAATATCAATAATACCTTAAGTAGATTTAAAAAGCTAGTACCTCATTCTATACTTATTTTTTTTTCAGAGACTCATAGTATTTATGTAAAGTTTAAAGTAAATAAATTTGTTAAGATGAATATAAAATGGTAGTTTTGGAACCTGAATTTATTCTTTATGTATTAACACCACAATAAGATAATGGGAGAGAGTATAACCAAAACTATGCTAATAAATACACTTCAAACAAGGCCATTCAATGTTTACACATATTTTAGCAGAATCGGAAATAAGAATGAGAAAGCCCTGTGCTGTCTATCACAGCAAATTTACATAACTTCAGGGCACAAAGTCCTGAAAAGAGATCCATTCCTCAGTTATTTTCCCTTTCTGGACCCTGTGAGTTTCTCAAAGTGTCACTGCATTTTGGAAGGAGTAAGAAAATTGCAACAATATTCAAACTGAATAGAAGTATTACAGTTCTCATAAGATAATATAATTTACAGTTTAATATTTTCCTTTATATCTATAACACTTTTTCTCCTTTTTATTTGCTTAAGGGCAAGACAGTTTGTCATGTTTATTAGAAATATGATGAAAACCACGTTGTGCAGACGTGGTACATGGAGAACCAATATTTTGAAGAATGTGATTCTTTCAAAGGCTATCGAAATGGATCAATGTATATAGTCCTGACAATACAAAACTCAAACTATAGTAAGTGTGCTTAATATACAGAATCCTCTGCATTTCCTTATGATGTCTAGAGTAATAAAGAAACTACATGAAAATGAAAATGAATAAATACATTACCCAGTCTTTGCAGTCCAAATTGCCCATAATCTTTGCCTTGAATAAATCCTTGAAACACATAAGTAGCTCCATCAGGCTCAGCAGAAACCTAAAAATATTTATAATTTCATTAAATGTGAATTTGGCCACAGCTGTATTTCTCCAGACTTAATATTTAATTTTATCCTAAATGAATATTGTGCAATGTTCTTTCCTCTAGATCTTCCTCCTCTGTAAAATGAAGAACATTATACAAATTTGCTATCATTATAAGCAGAATAAAAATTTTCATTTTTATATAATTTTGATATCAAAGAGAGGTTGCTCATTAATATTGTTATATAGATATATAGATTTCTTTAGGCCAAAGAACCTATTGTCAAAAAAATAGAGGCAAAGATATGATGAAACAGAAGAGGGTAAATGATCAATTAAAAATTAAAGTAAGAAAACACCGTGTTTTTTAGATTCTATTACTGTTCAGCACATATGCACTTGTCCTCACTCCCACTGACCTTCACAGGAAGAATATACTTCCCATCTCATTGAGTCAGGTTTGGTCCTGTGACTTGCTTTGTCCAATGGAAAGTAGGTGGAATAGACAATGCCAGTTCCTAGCCTAGGCCTTAAGAGGCATCTTTCCCATTATATTAACTTAAATAAGTCAGTCACAAAGCCAATGCATTATATGATTCCATTAATATGAAAGTCCAGAACAGGGAAATCTGTACAGACAGAAAGCAGATTTGTGACTGCTCAGGGCTGGGGTTGTGATGAGGGGTGGTTGGGTGGGATGACGGCTAAAGGATATGTCATTTCTCTTTAAGGTGATAAAGATATTATAAAATCAGCTGTGGTGGTTACTCATCTGCAAATAATGAAGAAGCAGTGAATTCAACATTTTAAATGGGTGAATTCTAGGGTATATGGATTACATTTTAATAGGGCTGTTAAAAACAGGAGGGGGTGCATGTTTTCTACTATGTCCCTCAGTGCTTCTGACCTCTGACAAAAAAGAAGGTGCCCTGGGTAGCTGCTGCCCCTCCAGCTCCAGCCCCAGAATCAGATACCTGGATCTTATCTGAACTTGGTACCATGGCTTCAAGTAGAGCCAATGGAATGTGAGTGAAATGAACAACCAGTCTATCTACAGCCAACTTCAGACATATTAGAACCATATACTGGCCCTGGCTGGTATAACTCAGCAGATTGAGTGCTGGCCTGCGAACCAAAGGGTTAGTTTGATACCAGTCAGGGCACATGCATGGGTTGCAGGCCAGGCCCCTTGTGGGGGCCACAGGAGAGGTACACGCATATTGATGTTTCTCTCTCTCTCTTTCTCACTCCCTTCCTCTCTCTGTCTAAAAATAAATAAATAAAATCTTTGAGAAAAAAAAAGAACTATATACTATGAGAGTGTTGCTGCAGATTTTGTGGCAATGTCTAATGCTGGAGTGTATTACATATTCAAATAAGACTTTACAGGCATAGTACCATTGGGTCTCATAGATAAATAGGAATTGAAACTTTTCAGCATTCCTGGTTAGATGAAGTTTGTTTTAATTACCAGTAGCTGCAATTAGCTACCTAAGTCATGTATGCTAAAGTAAAAGTTGTAAAAACAAACGAACAAAAAACCTTGAAACTTGCCCCTTAAAAGCAAAATATCGTACAAAACCATCCATGCAAGTCTGATACATCACCACAAGTGGTAAGGTTTATTCTTTGTTATCAGACATCATACTCTGGTCATGGACATTTTTAAAAATTAAATGCTTCTAAAGAGAATAGCTCAAACTCTATTTTTTAAATGCATTTATTTTGTTTCCTACATGAAATGATGCAATTAAACTACCTGAATGCATTGAAAAAAGAGTTGGTCCCCAACTCCATGAATAAAGGTACCGACAGGGAAACAGAATGGACATGTTTTCCACAGGAAACAAACTAACTGAAGGCTGTGACTTATGATATATCTTCTTTCCCACTAGGTGTTCCTTGTAAAAGAAGGTTGTTATTCGAGAGAATATGGCCAGAGCTCTTTCTCTCATGCTCATTTTTAAACAAAGGATCCTAGGCATTATGTGAATATAAGACTTGCTTCCAAGTCCCAATTTAGAAACTCCATTCACACAAGTGGCTGAATAGGACAGGGTGACTCCATGGTGAAGCTATGGCAACTATCTCCCCACATGAAGCAATTTACATAACTTCCTGTTCATAGACAATTTTAGAAAATATTCTAAATCTGTGCTTAAAGTTAGTGGGCATACTTCATTTTTTCTGAAGCCGTCTATTATGGTGCATATGCCTTAAATAGTGGTTCCAAAGACTGAATTATATTTTATCCAGATTTATTTATCACAACTGACTGCAAACAAAATAAATTTAATGAAACCAATATAAAACTATATACTACTGCACACATAAATGTTACAGAAATAAGGAAAGCTCACCAGAATCTAATAATCCTAGGCTTAACACTCTAGATTAATGAATATATTTGGTCATGTTTTTCCAAAAAACTTACCCATAATAGTAATTTTACCATTTGATATGTATAGTGTTCAAAATTAACTAAATTTAGGAACTCACCTTTTCCAGGAATTTGAATGACAAACCTAAGTACAAATTTGTGTTAGCAGCAGGCTTGTAAAGAACTATACTTACAAAGCCATCCATGGCCCAATTTTCCTCCTTCATTTTCTTCACAGAAGCATGAGCTGGTACTTTAATAAGATAGATGTGTAACATTAGGCGAGCTTCCTGGCTTTTATATACTCCTGTAAAAACAGTTATGCTTTATTTCATTATCTATAACTCCTTAAATATATCATGTAATACACATGATTGTAAAAGAAATAAACAAGGCCAAGTCAAGGCCAGTTTTATTGGTAATGCTGTTTACAAATCCCACAATATATGTTTGATCTCTCAGCTGAAATGTTCAACTTACATCTTCATTGTGGGTTTAAATGGCCTACGCTATTACAGTTAAGTAGTACTGTTCTTAATAGCACCATTCTATGACAGTGCAAACAAAAGTATCATATTTTGAGGTGTATAAAGCGCATTTTTGGCCCAAATTTTTAAGGGAAAAACAAGGATACACATTCTACATGGGTAGTACTAACTCAGCATCTATATAAATGTTTTTAATTATTTTATTCATGCTTATATGTTAAAAGTGTAACCTAGAAAACAATAACGATATCTGTATACAAAAATGATACCCTGTAATATGATAATCAATTTTGTTTCTAAATATAAATAAATAAAACATTTAATTAAAATGAAAGATTTGTTTCCTGAAAGTCTGGGCCAAAAATGTGGGTATGCATTATACATGGAGTGTGTTATAAGTGGTAAAATACGGTATTGCTTCCGCCAAACATATTTAAAATCTTTCAAGATATTAATCACATTCTAAAATTGCTTATGTTTTTCTTAAGTTGGGTGGCAACCATGGGAAAGAAAGTATTCTAGATGCAACTTGAGCCACAAAGACAAATATATTTTGTTCCTATATAAAGCTAGGATGCTTACAAGTTTTCTCCATGAAGTAGAGGTTTAAGTCAGGTACACAACTAACTAAAGTAGATGAGAGAATACAATAAGGAAAAGACCAGAAGAGAGGGACCATTTCACACTGGAATGAACAGGAAATGCTTACTTAAAAAAGGCATTTGAGCTGGGTCTTGAAAAATCAAGTGGGATTTTTAGTTCAACGAGGTCAATATAGGTAATGGCATAAGAGACAGAGGCAAAAATATATACAATGATTTTTTCCCCTTAAACTGAGACTTTTTAAAAGTAGAAATAAGCTGAAGTGTGAATGTGTTCAGGGGAATAATAATAAATATAATCATAAGTAAAAATTTTGAGTTTAACTGATGGCTGAAATTTGACTATTCATTCTTTCACTTAATCTTTTAGCTATGTAATAAAGTATCATTAGAATGTGCTGGGAACACAAAGATAATGATAAATAGATCCTGACATAATATAAATTACAACTAATAGAAAAAAGACATAGGAGTAATCAAAAAATATTAATTGGAAAGGTTATAATCCCTGTACATGGAGACAATGATAGCAAATTAAATTAATCTAATTATTTGTGTTTGCCTTTCTATATTTATAAAATAAGATTTGAAAATTTTCTCAGAGATAGTACCCTTGACCCTAGAACAACATGTTGTCAGAGGCATGGATTGCCCTCATGCAGCTGAAAATCTATGTATCACTTAAGCCTGCTCTCTACTTTGGCAGATTCCAACTGCTTGTGTACCCTTGACCAACTCAAGTTTGGACTACATATGTCAACTGGAAAAAATTCCCACATGAAGTGGACCTATGCAGTTTAAATCCATGTTGTTCAAGGTCAATATATGCATTTATTTTGTCCTAACTCTTTTACAGAAAATTTTTAAAAATTGTTTGTTTCAAAGTTACGTAAATCAGTAGTCATCATTTAAATTCATTGCTCTTGTTCATATAAAGCTTGTTTCAAATTATATTGCACAAATATCTATAATTTTTAAAATGCAATACATGTTAACTTTTAATGCTTCTATTCAGGGTTTAGTGCAGGGTCATTCAATAATTTAAAATGATGCTTGATAGTATTTCTACCCATAGGTATACTTCCAAGATTCCAGTAGAGGTCTGAAATTGCAGACAGTGCAGAACCCTATATATAGTTGTATATTGTTTTTTCCTAAAACATAAATACCAATAATAAAGTTTAAACTACTAACTAGATACAGTAAGATATTAACAACAGTAACTATGAATAGAACAATTATAACAATATACTATAATAAAAGTTATATTTGTGTGCTGTCTCTCTCAAAACATCTTATTGCACGGTACTCGCCCTTTTACGTGATGATGTGACACGATACAGTGTCTATGTGATGAGGTGGAGCAAGGCAGATGCCACAGGCACTGCGACTTAGTGTGGGGTTGCTGCTGATCTGCTGTGGATACGGATACTAAGTGACTAAGGGTGGATAGCACACAGCGTGGATACCCAAAGGGACAAATCACTTCCCATCTGGGAGGAATGGAGCAAGATGGAGTGATATTTCCTGATGCTATGCAGGATGGCTTGCAATTTAAAACTCTGAAGTGCTCATTTCCAGAATTTTCCATTTAATATTTTTGGACCATAATTGGCTTGGGCAACTGAAACCATGGAAAGTGAAACTGCAGATAAGGGGGAACTGTATTTAGGATATATATGTAGCCAGGATGTTTATATATGTGTATATATATATACATATATACACACACACATATATTAGCAATATCAAGACAAAATAATTTTAATGAGAGCAATAATTCATATTGATTACTTTGACAACATTCTTTGAGGCCTATTTTTTTTCCGATACTGTTCTAACCTCTGAGATATAATCTGACTGTGTTTGTAATATGGAGGCTACATTAGAAGGGTAATCAGGCATACTGTTGACAAGATGACATTTAAGAAAACATGTGAATGTTTTCTTAATGAAAGAAGCATGCACCAGATAGAGAGAACAGAAACTTAAAAAGGTGAGCAGAAGGACAGTGGTCTGGGTCCATTATGCCTGTTTAAAGTCGTGTAGCTCTTACCTTTTCTGTCTTAACTAATGGAGCCCACCTAAATATTTTCATATGAAGGATTCTGTGACCATAAAATAGATTGCAAATCACAGATCCAGTCTGCTTGGTGTTATGAGAATAGAGTAAAATTTCATTGTATTCAAATTAAAAGTTCTGTTCTACTTCACAATGCCTCATTCTGACTACAGAAAAATATTCTTGAGGGAGCTTATTTCAGCATCACGGAGATTTATATTTGTGTAGAAATATTTATGTGTCAATCCAAAAACCAGAAAGCTTTGTTTCTGGATAAATTATAAATGTCATAAAAAAGTAACAAATGCTTCACAGTATTAGAATCAGGAAAAAAAAATGACGGAATGATGGAAACGAAGGCATGAAGGCATTATTTGTTGTTCTTTAATGGGATACCTGAAAGTAGCAGCTCCATGTTGCTATTGCTGAGTGTGGCATTGACTCTCCCGGTGGAAGCATTGAAACTGGTAACTGTCAAGGTCATGGGTTGCTTCCTTCCTTTGAAATTGTAAGAGCCTTTCCATATATAATTTTGGGCAAACACATCATCAGGAACTGTGAATATATTAAACAAATGCATACATTAATTTTATGGTGTCCTGTAAATACAAGCCTTAAACAGTAGATTAATGAATATTAATGTATTGGATAATGAAATGTGCTAAATACACAATAATGTGGAATGTGTATTATAAAATAAATTTTTCATATAAATGTGTTTATAATAAGCTAAAATTGTAATAACCTACATTTGTACATGAGTCATCAATAAAAGATAAATAACCACCACCAATTAAAGACATGGAACTTATATAGTCCAGCTAAATATCAAGTTTCCTTGTATCTGTTCTCCCATAATAGTATCTTTATTTCAGGAAGAAAATAGAATGCTTTTATTGGGCTAAGTCATTCTGTACACCAGCCCCAAGAGACCTCCTTTTCTCCTGGCAGTGGGGATAGATTCACAGAAGTGAGAACAGAGTTTAGCTCCCTTGCAAAATAGCCCTTGAAGACTGGCAGGAGGGACACTCCTTTGTCCCCCATACAGAGTTCTAATTCAGTTATTCCAATAATAGGTGCTCCTGAGGAAGAGCCGGGCTCCACCATATTCACACCTTTGAGGATAAAGGTATTTTTAGAAATAAAAGAATTGTCACTAGAATTGTCTGTCATGGGAGAGAGACAAATTGTGGCAGAACCAAAGACTATTTTAAATGCTATAAAATGTCCATCTAAAGAAGAAACACTCTTGTGTTAGATACAGTCAAATAAGATTTAGTATATTTGTATAAATTAGTTGTGTGACTTATAGTTAGATAATTTAGACATGTCAAAGTCTACTGGGATCCTGGGAAAAAGCTGAGAGAAGTTTCCACTAATCTCATACATCATTGTAAGGAACACGCCCAGCAATCAACTATTCAATGGATCCATGCCTGTTGGGGTGAGTAAGTAAATGACATGAACTTAGGAAAAAGGGTATTTTTTTTCTTAAGTTACATTTATCACCTGATCTCTATCATTAATATTATCATGCAGATAAAATAGGGTAACTTCAGGTTGTATACTCACTGCATAGTTGCTAATACAACATGTACTTAGCAGACATGTAATTAGCATCATGAAAAATCCACAGTCCTGACCCTGTAACCTTTGCCAAGCCATCCTTCTAGTGGCTTCCCTCCTCAAACCTCAAATTTCACAGTGATGCTCTCTATGTAGAAGGTAACCTTACCTAAAATTTTGGTAGCATGCATGGGTAAAAGCCCTTGATTTGGTAAGCATCTTAAAGAGTTTTCAGCTTTTAAAAAGTATATCCAAGCCCCAGCTGGTATAGCTCAGTGGACTGAGTGCAGACTGCGAACCAAAGCATCGCAGGTTCGATTCCCAGTCAGGGCACATGCCTGGGTTGCAGGCCATGGCCCCCAGCAACCGCACATTGGTGTTTCTCTCCTCTCTCTCTCTCTCCCTCCCTCCCTTCCCTCTCTAAAAATAAATACTTAAAAAAAAAAGTGTATCTAGAACAAGTTGACAGGAAGTAACAAGCTAAACTGCCCTGCATTACAAGAATTGGGAATTTTGAAGCATTAGACTCTTGGTTGTAGTGGTAGGAGGAGAGCAAGGGAGAAAAATGTTCTGACAAAGAGTAGGCACTCAGTAAATAAGTGGTGTTGGGTCTCTGTTCATTTCCCTCGGCTTGTGCTGTGATTTCTCTTTGCTACCCTTGAACCTTTAATAAAAATATTTTACACCTAATGATCTGGTCCATTGTGCCTAGGGACATTACGGAGTGTTGGTTGAAGGGAGTGAAGGAAACCTAGAGGCCAGAGAAAATAGCATGGGAAAAAGTAGAGAGCAGCTGCAGCAATGGACACTGTATCAGGATTCGTCATTGATTTGCTAGTGAATGTTTAACAATGGACTCTCCAGAAAAAGGGAAAAAAACAAGATCTGTAGCAGTTGCTGATTTCTATGGTGTAAATACTCTCATAAAGGCAGATTTCAAACTGTCAGTATGACATTGGTGAAAGTAGTTTGCAAGAATGCACAGAATTGGCTATGGGGAGCCTGTACTTGCTAGCTCCAGCATTCCAGCACCACCCCATCCTTCTTCCACACACATAACTCAGAGATGGAACTCATTACTGGGCAGGGGAGCCAGACACAATTTGCTCATCTATTTCTGTAACAGGAAATAGATAATACGTCCTTTGCTTGGTCAGTCTATTGGCAGTTCTTTATAAATTCCCAAGTGTCACCCAACTATCATTGATGTGGATATCAATGAAAAGGAGGAGAACAATGATGGCCATGGTCCTTTCATCCAAGACCTATTTGAACATAAATTTCGAACATAAGCTTTGCTTCATAGGCTTCACAGTTTTGACAAAAAGACGACATGGTCCTGACTTTGAACCACTGCCAAATTTCATTCCTGTTTTTTTTGAACAAACTAATCACTTTGTCTCATTCATTAATTTAAATAAAACGCTTCTACTATTTTGCCATTTAAGACGACATTGCTCTAGAGTGTTATAGATCCCTTTACTCAGGTTTAAGAAATTCCTTTTCTTTCTAATTTATTAACAGGATTTCTAAAAATCATGAATAGGAGTTGAATCTTATAAAATATTTTTGGTGCAAATATTATAATAATCTTATGTTTACATGTTAATCTCTTAATGTGATGGATTACTTTTAACAATTATTTAACAAAATATTTATGTACATCATGAACAAAACTGGATGTGTTATCTTTGCTATAATGTATTTGATTTGCTAAGATTTAATGTATATCATGAGCCCAATTGGATGTGACCTCTTTATTATAATGTATCTGATTTGCTAAGATTTTATGTAGAGATAATTCTTTTATCTATAATCTTGAGTCAAATGTGCCAGTAATTTTTTCTTTTTTATGGATTTATCTGAGTTATTAGAGTTGTATGGGACCCACAGAATGAGTTTTATTGACTGGATGAGTTTTTGTTAGGTTGGGATGACCTGTTCTATTTGTAAATTTGGTATAACTCCTGAGTATAGCCATAGACACCTATGGAAATGGTTTCAACTGCCACTTTGTTATGGGATTATTCAAGTTTTATTAGATCCAGTAACATGTACTTTTCTAGTAATTTGTCCATTTAGTTTAATAATTTTAAATTGACAGTTTTGATAGTTTTGTGTTAATATATTTCTCATTTATTTTATCTACTCTCTATATAATTACATTCACATTTAATTTTGTTTTTATTTTTTGTTGTTTTCTTGATCAAACATACCAGAAATTTTTCACTTCAGTTTTTCAGTGAATTACCTTTGGGTCTGTTTAGATTTTTCTATTGTATCTTTGGTGTTTACTTGTTTGTTCATGTTTATTACATTGATTTATGATTTCTTTTGGTTATTCTATTATACTTTTTATATCTTCTTAACAGGAACACTTAATTCACTAATTCTGAGGCCGCCTTCTTTTCTAATGTAAAGATTGAAGTGTTTAAATTCTCCTTGTAACTTTTCTTTTGCTTCAGTTCCCAAATTTTGATATTTAGATTTCAACATCAATACTAGTGTTACATTTTTCATTTTAATTTCATCTTAACTCATGATTTCTTCATCAGCATTAATTATTTTCTTAATTTACAAACATTCAGAAGTTTTAAAATTTATCCATTTTCTTGTTAACTTTGAACTGCATCATGATCAGAAGAGATTGCATTTTAAAATTTGTGTTGATTATTTATTATTTAATATATGATCAATTGTTACAGCTGTCGTATTCCTTTAAAGAAAGTATATATTCTATAATTGTTTAATGGAGAAATCTTTACATTTGTATATTAGCCAAAGTTATTGTGTTGCTTAGTTTTCCATATTTTTTTTAATTTTTTGGGTCCACTTGGTTTATTTATTAGTGAGGACTGGTCATATTTTGCCTAGGATAGTCCAGGTTTACACGTGATATTCTGGAGTTATTGTTCAGAGTGCCCTTCTATTTCCAGATAAAGCAGCTCCCATAGGGAAATTCTTGCACTGATTGACCATTATGGTTTTCTGACTCCTTGCTAGTCTTCCTGTCTTATGATGACTGAAAGTCACTATCCTCTGACTGCCTTAGTCATACTCAGTCTGTTACTGCTGAGTGTTGAATAAATCAGTTTCTCAGAGTTCTGTGCGCACTCCAGTTTGGTAACATGTACATTGAAAATCTCTGAAACCCACTAAAATTAATCTTATCACTGTTCTTAGCTCAGAACAATTGCACCGATTCTATCTCCAAAGATTAGACCCTAAACCTATAATTTTATTAGTAGCTTTTCATTTATATCATGTAAATAAAATACTAATATGAAAACAGCTGCTTTTGTATATGAACCCTTACTATTTATTAAGCATTTTTACTTCCTTTTCATACAATTCATATATAATAATTTAATCATTATATGTTTTGTTCAGATACATAAAATAACTTCTCCAAAGTCATAGGGTAGGAAAGATATAACATGAATATTACATCATGGTTGTATGACTTCAAAGCCCATGTCTTTAATCACTATGCTAGGGTTTAAAATTTGCTTTTTAATTCTAACAATTGAAAATAAATTGGACGAGTTCCAGAAGTTTCTGAACTTTTTATTCACATAAAAATTGCATATGGTTTCTTTGTTAAAAAATCTGTATTTAAAAATTGTATATAACATCTCATTTTAATTTAATATTTCAAATATAATAATTGCTATTATTATTTAGTCATTTTTAGACACTCTTGAAAGGAAATTTTATAAAGAAATCTATAAATAATATTTTTGGAATATAACTAAGTCACATTACACTGCTTGAAATTCAACATGTTATAAAACAAATTACTAAATTCCAAATTCCAAATAGTCAAATGCATTGTTTTCACATACTGAAATAAATTTTTATAAATAAATACTCATTTTAAAGTAGTTAATAGTTTTTAGATATCATGACTTGTAGGAAAAAAATTGATGTTACTAACCACTTAGCTTTGGGCTGGGTGTTCCTAGCACTGGTCTAGGATCTTTCACCAATATTTTGGAACCAGCTATGAAGAGAAATAAAAAATGTTTAAAAAGTTAATATAATTAATAACATACATACACACACAAAAAATATAATGTCCTGTCAATTTTATTTTCTGACTTATCATATCATTTACTCCAAAACATCCTATTTATCATGGCACCTCTGCCCCTAGCCGACACTCCTGTTGTCAGCCTGCATTTTCAGTAATTCCCCCTACCACGTTCCAGTGGAACAAGAGGGCCATTAGTGCTGCCATGTGATGGGTTACTGTGTCTCACTGTAGAGGCATATCTAACATGGAAAAAGTGGGATCCAACATAAAAGTGGAGGGCTGAGCTTATGTTCTCTTTGCAAAAAGGCAAAAATCATTGGTGTAGGGTTCATGTTTAAAGCCCAAATTTGTTGAGATAGCTCATAAGACAATGAGTAGGCCCAATGATGAAAAGTTAAAACTAAAGCTTTAAGTCAAACCAAAGGTAGTCCCCAAACCAAGGACATCCCTGGGGTGTGGGAAGTGTCTGGAAAGTTACAGGAGTCCTGACAGCCAGTGCTTACAGACCATGTGAAGGCTTCTATCTTTATCTGAAGGACCATGTGATGCCTATTAAGTCATGTGACACTTTGAAGGGGAAGTGATTTGGGTGAACGCCATTCTGGCTGAAAGATGGAGAAGAAACTGAAAAGCAGTGCGTACTGACATGGGCAGGGAAGTAAGAAGGCTGCTGCCGTGATCCCAGGATAAGTAATAATCCTCAGTGAGACTACTGCAGTGGTGATGATAAAGCAGAAAAGGGGACAGACAAAAAGCTGTTGAAATCCTGGTGGATTTAAAGGGATAGGAAGATGTCAAAGCTGACTACAGGGTTTCTATGTATGACATGATGATAGACCACTGAGACAGGATTACCGAAAGAAGACTATGGTGAAAAGAAATTCAGGAGTTCAGATGCGCATATATCAAGTACTGAAGTTCTCTGAGGAATTCAAGAAGAGATGTTAAGTAAGCAACTGAACATATAAGTCTGGAGCTAAGGAAAGATAGATAAGCTAGAAACATTGGTATGCGAATAGTTTCCATAAAAGACACTGTTGAAGACATTGGCTTAAAGGAGCTTGCCTAGGGAGAGAATATAAAGTAAAACAAAGAGATGGCTAAAAACCAAGCCTTTAGAAAATCATGGATAGAAAATTAATTTATAAGGGAGAATAAGTAGGCATAATTATGAAGGAATAACATATTTATTTATTCAAATATTTATTGAACAGTTTTCACATGCAAGGAACTGATCTCAGTGTTAAAATCAGAGTTTTAAACACTTAGAAGAAAGGTTTTTCTATTTATTGAGATCACACTCTAGTTGGGGAGGAGCAGATGAAAGCACAGAGTGAGAAAGACAATGACAAACAAGCAAAAGAACAAGGTCTCAAGGGCAGGGATTTCTATCATAAAACTTTTTTAAATTAAAAAATAATGGTAATGTTCTAGCTAAGAGAGAAAAACCATCTCAAGAAGGATAAATTCATTAACATTTGTCAATGCTGCAGGAGATCAAGAATTAGAAGGTCTAAAAAATGTAAAAAAAAAAAGAAAAGAAAAAGGTAGTTTATTGACGACCTTATCAAGAATTCAAAACAATTTTCTTTGCTCTTTCTTCTGGAAATATAAACCTATTTTCTCTGGTAAATTTCTTACATCTTGTCCAGATGGGAATTGTCCTAATGAAGCAGCAAGAGGAGTGGTCACTTCATCTAGACAAGGTCAGTGAAACCTATCACCCCTGTTGAGTAACGGCTTTGGATATGGACTCTGTTCAACACTGTGATACTCAAACTTCTGAAGAGTGCTTTCATGGCCAAGCTTTGGGAAAGGCTCTTTCTACCAGGGTTGCTCTGCCAGAAGCAAATGGGCTTAGAAATGCTGGCTGCAATGTTCTTTCCCCTAGGAGGCTGAAGAGTATACCACCAAAATTTATGTTCACCAGGAACCTTAGAATATGATCTTATTTGGAAAGAAGGTCTTTGAAGATATAATCAGTGGGGGCTCTCATGGTGAAATAATCATGAAATAATCCCTGAATCTAATGACTGGTGTCTTTACAAAGAGCGGAGAGGACATATGGGGATACACAGGATAGGCCGTGTGACGATGAAAGTAGAAAATGGAATGAGGCAGCTATGAGCCAAGGAATGCCAAGAACAGCCAGAAGTCATGAGCAGTGAGGGAAAAGTAAGGAATGTGGGGACTTTTGGAGGACACATGGACCTGCTGACCACTTGATGTTGGACCTCTGGCCTCCAGAACTGTGAGAGAATACATTTCTTTTAAGCCACCCAACTTGTGCTATTTTGTTACAGTTATCCCTATACAACCAGTACACCTACTATGAATAGAAAACTAGAAGAAGTAATAAAAGGCAAGAATTAAAAAAACAGAGCATAGAAAAGAAGCTATAAAGACATGAATGATATTTTTGTGCCTCTGGGTCCCAAAGTATCTACATTACTCCTCTCCTTTAATTGTCCAACAAATTTCCCTTGTGTTAAGCTAATTTAAATTGACTTTTTTTTTGTCTCTTGTATCTAAGAGAGGTCAAAATAGTACAATATCTTTTGTGAAAAGGTCTTATACATAAAACTTACCTTCACAAACAGGAACTTTTCCAGTCCAAGTGTTATCAGATCTACACACCCTGTGTTCTGTTCCGCCAGCTAAGAAGAAGCCAGGCTGGCAGGTATAAATCAGTGTATAGCCGTGGGAGGGAAGGTCCATTCCTACGACATTTGCATGAGCAGGAGTTTCTGGCTGTTTACAGCTGTGGGCTATATTTAAAAATGAGAGAGAGAAAAATGTGCATTTTTATAGACATGTCAAGAAAATTTTGAGACTAGAAACATGATATATTTTTAGAGGTATCTTAACCTCTTTATATAAAATATACTTTAAAATAATTATTCTAATGAGTCAAAGGAAATGTACAAATGTAAATATACATTCTGATTTCATAGATTAGCATTTCCTAATCATCTGGTGAATATTATGTTAATAGGTAAACTTGAGGGAAAAAAGATTGTGTATACTTAAGCCCATAAATGTATATACTATATCACCATTTTAGAGAGTCACAATACATATTAGCATTTTAAAGGGCCTAAAAAGTCTCACAATAAGAAACATTTTATAGTATGCCAAAGTCTAATTTCCTATACCAGTTTAGGGAATATTAGTTTATGATACTTTATTATATTTACTTTAAATTAAAAACATTTTCTAAAGTTCAATCCAACCACAGCTCATTATGTCATTCTGATATTAATTAATATTCCCTAATGTAGAAAGTAAAATTTAATGTTTTACATGTAAAATTTTCTGGATGTATTTTGGGTTTATATGCTGGCAGTATTTTTTCATCCATTTAATGTTTTGTCCCATTTCTTCTCATTCCTAATTCTCCACCTCGATTCCTCTCTACCTATACCTTTGGCACTTATTGGCCATGACCCCCAGTTCACCTGTTTGTGTCTTTTAAAGACCATTCCTTTTCAATCAGAAATAGATGGTACAAGAATTTTTCCCCCTAAGACAACATTTCCGATCATTTGTTCACAGATAAAAATCCTTAAAGGGTACCTGAACAAAGTGTTCTGTGGATAAATTTGTTTGGGAAAAAAGTTTTCATTTGTCTCCCAATGGAGAGTCACAAAGGTATAGATGACATTTTTAATACCATGAGATAAACATCGTATTGCATGGTTTATATTTGGTGTAATTCTGTTAATGAATATGATCCTCACGCAGTGAATATTGCTAAGGATAAACACACATAGTCAGCTCTGCTACACTCTCAGTCCCTTCATTATGCACATATTAAAATTCCGAGATGCTCTGCAGTAACAGAAGCTGTTTAACTTCATTTAAATCATTATATCCCAAATGTAGGTCATCAAAGAATTTAGATTTACTATGAAATACTTAGTCACGTTCCACACAGCTGTTCAAAGTGCACACTGAGGAATTCTTTTAAGGGATTTTGCCACATTTAAATATAAACAAAGTGGGTGTGTGACACAACTTAGTGGGGTGTCCTGCTGCTTTTCGGTGACCTGCAGGTCCATGGGGGTTCCCACAACTATCTGGGTGGTACTGACAGGGCTAGAGTAAACTCTCAGGTCTCATTAGAACTTCAGCAATTCCTAAAAGTTACATACCATTCTCCTCCTCTTACTCTTTATTTTTTCTCCCAAGGGGGCCAGAATTTAAAAAGATAGGGGAGGAGATAAAAAGAGGAGATATGAAGGAAACAAGAGATAAGTCACTTGCCAGCTGAAATTGATTTCTAACTGTAAGTAAGAAAAGACTATTTAGTAATGACCTTGGAAACTGTTCTGATTTACTGTCTACAGCAAGTGTTCTCAGTTTAGGGTCAATGAACATTCACAAGCTCCAAGAGATTCCGAATTAGTATTCCAATTTTCGGTCAAGGTGCATATTTTCTTACATGGGTATCTCTAGCATTCCTCAGATTCTCAGACAGTTCCACAAGTGATAATATTAAGAGTCACTATGTTGGAGTCTCCTGTATCTGAGTATTTCAGGTTCATAGTATAGATCTATAAATCTAAAAAATAACTATCATCTAAAATTTCCAGGTGACTGGACTGAACACAATGACCAGGGCTTTTCAAAAAGAACAAAAATGTGCCTCCTGCCTTCTCACTACTTTAGTAACAGTGCTTCCCAATGGACACAGGGCCACGACATAGAAAGAAACTCACATAGATGAATATATAATATATATTCATAATAATATAAAACATCAATGTGATGCATCCATTGTATGGATATACATTGATTTTCATAATTAGAATAAATATGCATATAAATTCCTTCCCATGATAAATATAATCCCTTAGCCACAATACTTACGTATACACTCAGGCTGAATTCCACTCCATGTGAGGTCAGGAAGGCAAGTGCGTGTTGTAGAACCCTGGAGAAGGTGTCCTTTTTTGCAATGAAACTGTACAACACTTCCAACCTGTAACAAATTACAGAAGGAAAAAAAACTGATGCCACAATGCAACTTCAGATATGGCAACAAATAGTAAAAACTTTGAGAAAATATTTCAAAAGCAATTGTGTATGGTGGAAGTTGGAGGGCAAATAAATTGAAATCTGATTTAAAATAAAATTGGGCAGGGTGGAAGAAAAACACTTAGATCTCTTTGTGTGCATATCATCATCAAATATTTGAGTATCCAAAGTTTACATACATGCCAAACTTTTTGCCATAATATAAAGAAGATATATGGGTAGCAAAAGGTCAATAAACTACATGTAAGTACAAGGTAGAATAACAGAGAGACTGGCAGAGAGTTAAAGATAGATAAATAAAGATGGATAATGATATATATGGAAATAAAGATAGCTAACAATATAAAAGGGAAATGAAAATGGAGACAGTAGATGCAATATTATATTAGATGCAGAAGTGTTTACTGAAGGCCGTAAAGGTAATAGAAATGCACAATGGAAGACATGCAGTTTGCCCTGAGTTTTTAAGGATGCGGATTAGAGACAAACATATATAGCAATGGTTCTCAAAATGGGGGCCAGGACCAGTCACTTCACCATCACCTAGGAACTTGTCAAAAATGCAAATTCTGGGACCTTACCCCAGACCCATTGACTCAGAAACTCTTAGGGTAGGGATTATCAATCTGTGTTTTAACAACCCCCCTAGGTGATTTTAATGAACACGAATGTTTGAGAGCAACTGGAATAACAATGGAAAATATGAGAAAATGATGACAAAATGTATGGAGGTTAAAACACACATCACGTAGTTTAGTGAAAATGAGACTACATTTCATTGTTTGACACAGATAGTTCACACAGTGAATGGAGAAGCTGGGGATAC
Organism: Tonatia bakeri; assembly: GCA_004024845.1. Taxonomy (NCBI): domain Eukaryota; kingdom Metazoa; phylum Chordata; class Mammalia; order Chiroptera; family Phyllostomidae; genus Tonatia; species Tonatia bakeri. The sequence goes on from PVIA01009011.1 coordinate 57,634, forward strand.
AATGGGTGGCAATGAAATAGTTTCAAAAGAAAGCAGACCCCAGAGGGATATGTACTTGGCTTTAACTTTGGATCTGATCTTATTTGAATAACGTATATCTCACCTTTGAGACTTAACTTCCCATCTACAAATAAAGATGATAATATTATTTGCCTTGAGATTTGTTTTAAGGATGAAATAAAATAAGATACATAATCCACTCCACACAGGGATGACATACAAGTTTTAAATAAATTCTACCTATAATTATTAAGTCAGACATCCGTAAGAATTAAGGGTCTCAAATGGCAAAAGGGCAGGCTATGACATTTAAAATCTTTTTTTTAATTGAAACAAATTTGCTAAAGCTTTCAGAGCAAGTAAAATTGGTACAGAATATAATATCTTTAGAAAATGAACTGTCATGTGAAGAAACTATTAAACAAAATGAATGATGAATGGTGATTCTGATTATGAGGCTGGTGCTGCCATTTGATAAATTTGAGTGGGTGAAAGCTGGGCTAACTTGTGGAAGGAGATGGGGGAAGGAAGTTGTTTACCCAAAATATATTTCAAGGAAGAGCTACCAGGATTTATTAAATGCTTAGAAGTGGAGGATAAGATAAGGGACTTTCAGGGTCTGCCGCTTCAACCTTCCTCCCCATCCAGAGTCTGAGATGCTTAATTGCTCTCTTAAGACTTACCACAGAGAACCTGCTCCTGCTTTCCCTTAGTTCCTACTGCCACCTGCTAAAGCAACATGAGGCTAAGACTAATGTGACATAATTTAATACAAGATTCTATTTGGACCCCTAGACTAGCTAAATTCACCATTTCTCATAGTCTCATTATCTGCCAGAACTATGCTCCGCCAGAAACATTTAATTCCAATAGTCATTCTTTTATAACAAATGTTATCCTTCCAGTTACCTTGTATTATGTCTTCCACAACACCTTCACTTTAGCCTTTAGGAGATATCTTATCTCTTCAATGCTCCATTTCATCCAACATTACTATATTGCTCAACTCCAGGCAGCACTTGCCACACTGTATTTCATAGAAACAGAGTCCCTCAAATTGTTCCAGAGCCATTCACAGACTCCCTGAGATTGTGTAATACAGTGCTACAGATTTTTTCTTTCTCCTATGGCCTAGATTATGTGACTCATCATGCAGATTTTGCAATTCTGTTCTTTAAATGGTTCTTCAAAACCCACCAATCCAATAATCCTCCTGCTTTATGGTAGATCTCAGTTAATGGAGCCACCTCCTACCCCTAAATCTACCCTCATTTCATCTACTACCAAATACTGACAGTTTTACCTCCTAAATTTTTCAGACCTTCTCCCTCTTCCCTTACCACTTACATAACCTGTTTTAGTCCTCAAAACCTTTCCTGCGAGCTTTGTTTCTCCAAAGTTGGCAGACGTCAGGATCTCCAGGAGGACTTACCAAAACACACATAGCTGAGCACCCCTCTAAAGTTTCTGACTGAGTAGAACCTGCATTTCCAACAAGTTTCCAGGTAAGACTGCCGCTGCTTGGTCAGGGACCACACTTTGAGAAAGACTGCTGTAGACAATTATCATAATCATTGAACTTGTCTCCATTTCCCCAATCTTGACCCATGAAATTGCATGCTCTTCTCCCTGTATGAAATGCCTTTCCCAACTTTCTTTTCTTAGTCTTACTCTGAAAGATTTAGTCCAGACATTTCTAGAGAGACTTCCCTGAAGCAACTGACTAGGAAAAGTATATGCTTTCTTAGCAGCTTTCAAGTTATCAATGTTTTACCCATCCAATGAGACCACATATTCCATTTGACCAACATACCAAAATCTTCCAAGATTTACTAGTAAAAGTGTTATTTGGCTCTGGACAGGTTGCTCAGTTGGATGTCATCTGTACAACTGTGGTTATTATGTGTTTGATTCCTGGTGAGGGTGCATACCTAGGTTGCAGGTTCAATCCCAGGTCAGATTATACGTGGGAGGCAACCAACTGATGTTGGTCTCACACTGATAACATTCTTTCTCTCTCACTCTCTCTTCCTCTCTCTCTAAAATCACTAAACATATACTTGGGTGAGGATTTTTAAGAAGTGCTGTTTGTGTAAGCAGTTATGTACAATGTGAAAATTAATACTGAAAACTATTTTTATATCAGGAGTTAACAATCATCCACATTGTTTTATTTTCACCAGTATTTTAATAAAAATTACTTTAAATCAACCCAAATCATCATGCTGTATGCAAATGCATTATAAAATTTTATGCCATGTCTAATTAGTACATATGACATCTTTTTTAGTTCATTATTCCTTCTTTAAATGTTATATCTCAGTTCCTAAATCATGAAGTTTAGAGAACTAAATACAGGATTAATTGAAATTTTTGTACAAACTTACAACTTTCTAAATAAGATCTACCTTTCCCTTTCATGATATTTCATACTAAATGGCTGCTAGAATTTTTATCACTGTATTCATTTGTATTTGATTTTTAATATCACACATTTGATTAATTTGAGCACACAGTATAGGTCCCAACAACTTTCAAAGTATACTTATAGTTAAGGTTTCAAAAATTTATAAGCTCTCTGTAATCTATTTTAAACTAGTTTTCTACTTGTATTTTTATTATGCTTATATTGTACATTATACTCTTCAAAATTGAGATAACTACTAATAAAAGGCATATATAGGTTAAGGTTAATAGAATTGAAGGAGAAAAGTAGGATCATAACAATAAAGGAATAATGTGTTTAAGACGAGATGCAAATGGGGGTTTTCACTGAGCATCAATTTTTAACCCCGAGTTTCCTGGTTTTTAAAAAATTGAATTTTAAGGTATCTTGTGAGTTTATATTAAAAATAATAATAAGATTTTAACTGAGCAAATAAAATTTATGGGTTTTTTTGTTTTAAAAATTCTTGTCATATTCATCATTTAAAGACAATAAGACACTAGTAACATAGTTGCCTTATTTAATGTACTTATATACTAATTTGGATTATAAATTAGAAATTGCACAATCAGCATGTCATTTAGTTAGGGTTAACTGTTTTAGTGTTAAATATCTTGGGGTTAATCATCTAAGAGTCAGATTCAAAACATTTCATACACACACACACACACGCACACACACGTATATATATACCTTTATGTAACAAATCCTAAATCTAAATAATGTGTCTTCCAATGCTCAGATCTCAATTTAAAGAGTGATACAGTAGTTAATGAAATATATATTTGGCATGTATCCTATAATTAATAACATGTTCTATCAATCATTTTGACAGCTATTCCCTTCACTGCCAGCCTATTTCTAGGAAAAATTGTTCCAATTTTTAAGAGTTTAGATAAAAAGATAAATTACAATACGTTGAGTATTTTTTTCAATGCTAGAATTTTCATCATCTCTATCAAGAGGTGATATATTCTTATATGTTAATAGTTATATCTATGTCCACAAAAATCTATTAGTATTATAAATCCATATAGGAAAGAAGAATGAATAAATGAACACATCAAAGGGAAAATGAAGAAAATGATTGGAGTGCTACTGCAAGCATAATTTTCTCCTTTTTCTTGTCCCTCCCAGAAGTGAGGTTCCTACAGCTCTTTCTACTTAACTCTCTATGGCCACCTAATAAAACCAGTGGTGGATACAAAAGCTAGAACATTCTGATTATCTCTCTGGAAATTTGGAACTGAGATTGAGGCAATTAATCACTTTCTGCGTGTGACTGAAGTGTAAAGAAAAATGATACACCCCTGGCCATATGGCCAATATGCAGAGAGAGAAAATGAAGTAAGCACAGACGAGTGGGAAAGACTGAGTACTGTGGTCCAGTTACTAAGTTCTGGGTTTGGTGAGTCTCACTTTAATCCTTCTCTTGTGGCCTCAGACATACCTGCTGCATGGCATGTAATGCCTTTAGGGTTAAGCTAGCTCAGAATAGTTTCTGTCACTTGCAAGAGTTTTTCCCAACCAATAAAGCTGTCTTTTCTGGTTATATAAGACCATATGCATTTGGAATATTAATAAATTAATAGTAGTTAGAATTAGAATTTTTAAAATTCTGTTGGCTCTCTGCAGATTTAGGAAATATAATTAGTGCATACCAGAGGGGCAAAAGTAGGTTTACAGTTGTTTGCATGGGAAATAGTCCAATAATTAATAAATAATAAAACAAATATACTGTTTTGCATATTTACAACTGTAAACCTACTCTTTCCCCACCATGTATATATAGTAAATATAATTAGTGTACATAAACATACGTACACATATACCTGCCATATGCATGTACAAAAGTTGATTTCTAATGTAACATACTCAATATATCCTTTGTAATTATAATAGAGATTAATATAATTATATATAGACTTTACCATGTTTGAAATCTAGTTTATTCATATATACCTAGATAGAATATAATGCTCTAATATATTTTTATGAACCAAATAATATGGATTCAGGGTTAGGTTCATTTTTAAATAAATTTTTAATGATTAGAATTCTTAAAACGCAGACTTAAGGATTCTATTCATTTTTTTTATTTTATTTTTTCCATTATCATTTATCTACCCTGTGCCCTCTTCTACCTCCATTCACCATTTAATTAGATGACTATTCCAAACTCAATTTTGGTCATTTCTATTTCCACAATTTCAGAGCTAGTTTACTAGCAAGAACCCATGATTTTTTCAGAAAAATCACCTGATCCTGTGCACAGACAGTAACATCGCAGTTCTGTGCTCTGTGAGGACCCTGTCAGTGTCTCACTCTCTGGCCACAGCCACATCACACTCTATTGTAGTTTCTTTGCCCATATGGTGAAGACTGATGCTGTCCAGCTAGTTGTCCACGTTTCAGGATTTAGATCAACTGATAAAACCTTTCTGTACATAGGAATTTAAAGTTTTCTAGAACACCAATACAATAGAGACTGAGACACTTCTTTTACACTTTTATTATCTAGACAGGCCTGAGGCAGACTGGGAGAATTGGAAATGCTCTCAAATCAAGGTCCGTATTGAGCCTGATCTGTAGATAAATGAAAAGTATTTTTAGCAACAAAAATATGGCACCTTTGATGAATACTCTCTTTAGAAATAGATGTTCTTCAGGTTCACACTGAATTTCACACAAAATAGCACAATTTGAAAACCCTGCAACACAAAGAGGCTGGGTGTTGTGGAAATGGACAATTTCCTTTTGGAATCAGTATGCACTTTGGCTCCCTTGAGGCCCTGTAATGAAAACCTTGCTGAATCTCTACATAAAATCTAAATTGGAAAAGAGAGAACAAGAAAGTGGGCCACACATGACTGGGCATGCTAAAGAATGTAATTTAACCATCCAACTACGCATCGTGTAACAATAGGTTATGGTTAAATTATTTTCTCAGATGGTTCTCACATCAATGACAATGTGTTAAAAATATTTTGGTATTATATACACATTATCAAACAAAAATATTTTAGTCTTATTGCCTTACTGAATAACCACGTTTTATGTATTAGGTTAATTCTGTCTCAGTGGCCTTGCCTTTCCCTTCTTTCGTCTGTTCTGTTCCTCACTGTCCCCACCTCTCCCTGTAGAGTGTACTCATTCACTCCCTCACTTACTCTTACTCCCTGTCTCCTCCTGCTAACGGATTTTCCTAAGCTCATAGCTATCTCCAATGTTCCTTTATCCTTATGATCACTTAGGCTATTACTATTGAAGCCTATTTTTCTTCTATTCTCCTTTCACTTCAACTCTTTGTGTTGCCTGTTACCTTTTATAAATACACTCATACACGCAGACATAAGCATAACTTTTCCTCTGTTTGCATCAACAGGACTTCATGCACATGAACCAATAAAGTCCTTATGATACAGTTTGATATTAAATGGAAATTTTTATTTAAAGCACTCACTTGAAATCCAAATGTATTGTTCTGAGATCCATGCCGTGGCACCCCTGGGTTTTCACATGAGGTACGAGTGGGCTCTAAAATGAAGATTAAAAACATAATATTTCTTTAAAACTTACTGTTATAGCCCTGGCTGGCATAGCTCAGTGGATTGAGTGTGGGCTGCGAACCAAAGCATCACAGGTTCGATTCCCAGTCAGGGCACATGCCTGGGTTGCAGGCCATGGCCCCCAGCAACCACACATTGACATTTCTCTCTATCTTTCTCCCTCCCTTCCCTCTCTAAAAATAAATAAATAAAATCTTTAATAAAAACAAAAACAAAAAAAACTTACAGTTATATTTAAAGGTACATTTCTCTCATACAAAACTATTTTAGGTGATATCTGCTTTAATGAAATGGCTCTGGGTAATAGGAGAGTGTAAATCTAATAGCATCTCACCATGGACAGAAGCCTACTAATAACACAACAAGAAATTCAGGTAAACTACATTTTATATAAATTATACAGTTCTTGAACTCTAAAACCTTGTACTATAAAAGCACTTGACATGCAACTAACTCTGTAGATAAAAATTTAAAGAAAAATGAAGGAAGAACACATGAATAAAATATTTGTCTAAGGACTTTGCTACATTATAATCTCAGGTATAATAATATTCCCCTCAGGAAGTAAGAGTTTTTTTCCAATCACAGGATTTAGTTATTTGGATTATTATTTTACTGATACCTGTAGCAGATTCAGACATAAGAAGGGTAGGGCTGGTCGTCTGAGTTGGCTAGTTTGTATGACAGGTTATCTGGTTAGTTTACCAAAGGTGGCATTTAGTTTAGTTAGGATTATAGAAACATACTTTGACAAACTGTCAGTTATAAAAATAGTCACACAGTTGTAAAGTAAGCATAGGGGATAGAGTCAATAATCATATCATGGCTATGTATGGGGCAAGATGGCTACTAGACCTATTGGAATGATCACACATCCATAAGGTATATAATTGTCTAATCGCCACATCGTACACCTGAAACTAATACAATATTGTATGTCAAATGCAATAAAAAGTAAATTCATTTGCCCTGGCTGGTGTGGCTCAGTGGACTGAGTGCTGGATTTTGAAGCAAAGGGTTGCCCATTCAGTTCCCAGTCAGGGCACATGCCTGGGTTGTGGGCCAGGTCCCCAATAGGGCATGTGCGAGGGTCAACCACAAATTGATGTTTCCCTCCCTGTCTTTCTCTCTCCCTCCCCTCCTCTCTAAAAATAAATAAATAAAAATTTAAAAAATCAATTCATTTTTTTTAAAAGAATGAACTTAGAGCCATTTATGAATCAATGTATCTTTGGTATATTTTTTGGAGCAAGTTTAATTTCATTTGAATAATTTTTATTAATGCTAAAGATCTATACTGATGTTAGTACTTAATGTTACTACTAGGAAAGATTTTGTCTTTTTCATTTTATTGATAAACAACAACAAAAAAATTTCAAGTGTTCCTTCTGGAAGTTTTTCATGTTAAAAGTAATATCGTGTTTACCAATGTTCATTTTCAGTGTCATCTATATTTTACATTTGTTTTTTATGTTTAGGCAAATCTAGCTTATAGGTTAAAGAAACCCATGAAATGTCACTACTATCTATTGGATCCAATATTATGAAGCAAGATCAACCTTTCATTGACGTTACCTATGCAGTGAGGTGACGAGCCGCTCCAAGTGCCATCTGCCTGACATATTCTGGTGCTCGATCCCACTAATATGAAAGGCGAATTGCAACTGAATGACACCTCTGACTGGTAGATAAAGCTTTTGCCTTCTCGCTTTCCCTGGGCAGGTATACCAGGGTCACCACAAAACTTTGCTGGAAGTGAAAAAAAAAAAAA
>PVIA01009012.1:0-65751 GCA_004024845.1 Tonatia bakeri
TTTTTTGGAATACCGTCTCTTTGTTCTGGATTTATGGGCAAAGTTATATGTAACATACGTGTTTCTTTTAATCATTCACATCTATAATTATATCTCATTTTTCTATTCCTAATATTGTATGTTTTTATTTCTCTTTTTGTCCCTACTTATTTTTAATTTTATTTGTATTTTTCAAGGGACCAGCTTTTAACACAGCTTAATTTTTTCTATTGTCACTTATTTTCTTAAATTTCATTAATTTTACCTCCTAAGTTTCTCTTCTCTTTAGACAGTAATTCTCTAAGTAAAAGCAATTTTGTTACTCTCCAGTGTGGTCCACAATTCCCGTCTCGCTGCTCCAGGCCTTCCTTATGGGAGCAGCCCCACGGTGCTCTGAGTCATCGCCAGTGACCGTCCTGAGTGTCTGCACATGCCCGTGTTTGGACAGCGAGCGTCTCGGCTCTGTTTGGGATCTCACAGAAGCCACTGACTCCTGTTCCGTTTTTGCGTTTACACGAGACAGTTTAGTCTGGGTCGTTTTTCATCCTCGTACGTTGCTGCCGAGGCGGAATCCAGCCACAGAACTGTGAGAATGAAAGGGGCCAGCTGGTCACAGGTGGTGGATTTCCAGACTTAATTAGACACTGTTCTTTATTATCAGGAGCATTTCATTGGAAGATTATATTTAATTAAATTCACCTAATGCTTTATGGTTCTTCCTGTTGGCTTCTCGGGATGCAGTTAGTAAAGAACCAAGATTTATAGCTGACAGGTCTCAGTGAAAACCCCTCAGAAACAGTGAAGTTTCGTGGTCAGTTTGAATATTCTCATTACACCCAAACCCTGTTGGTTATGTAGACGTGTAAAAGTTGCTTTGGTGAATTAAAGTACTTGAACATACATGATAAATGTATGTTCTCTCAGCTATTTCTCCAATCTTTATGTATAACTTGAACTCCGATTACTGATATCCAGGGATTCAATTCTGCCGTATTGCAGGTTGTGCGTATGGCTGTGTCATATATTTCTCGAGGCAGAGGTTGAGGAACCTTCCTGACTTGACGTTGATGAAGTGTCCTGGCAGGTTGCCTTCACCGGAGAAACCTGCCTGACATGTGGCAACATCTGGTAGACAGACAGGTCTGCATCAAGCCTGGCAGTCATCAGGCTAAGCGATTAACAAAGAGTTTGTACAAAGCAGGGGACAGTGATTTAAAGTCAGAATTCAAAGCCTCGCGGTATAAATGATTATATCCTTTGCAACCTAGTTTTCATAATTTGTTTTTCAAAACATTTGTAGTTGTTACTTGAGGAAAACAGAATGGATTTCTAACTATTTTTGCTACTATTACACCATGCTGCCATAATAATGGGAGCTCAAAGATGGAGTGCTTATTGTCTGCCAGATGCTGTGCTAAGACATTTTCATATGTTTCCTTATTTTTCTTCTCAAAATTCTCACAAGGTAGGACTTTTATCATCCCCATTTTTCAGATAAGGAGTCTGAGGCACAAAGTGATTAAGTAACTTCTCCAAGATCACACAGCTCGTGAGAAGTGGCCTGGAGACTCAGACCTGATCTGTGTGATGCCCAAGCCTGTTTTCCTAACAACCACACTCTGTATTCTTACCCTAGGGGGTATAATCTGGCACTGGAAATGATGACTAAAATCTTATTTAAAAGATGGTGAAATAATCAATAAAACCACCATTCAACAAAAAATACATTCCTATGTGTCAAAATATTGAATTTTAGATTTGTAAGTGAACAGCCTACAGGTCAGGCGAAGACAATTCTTAAAAATAAAAAGAGTAACTGAACTCCTGACTCAGGTCTCTCCTTGTTGAAGTTCCTGTTAGACTAGTTTTTACTATCTTAGCAGGCTTCAATATAAGAATTATTGGCTTGTTCTCTAATTATCTTATATTTGTTTTTTTAAAGATTTTGTGTATTTATTTTTAGAGAGAGGGGAAAGGAAGGAAAAGAGAGGGAGAAACCTGGCCTGCACCCCAGGCATGTGCCCCGACTGGGAGTCAGACCGGCAACCCTGGGGTTTGCAGGCCCGTGCTGAGCCACACCAGCCAGGGCAGTTATCTTATATTTGCGTCTTAGACATTTGATTGTTTGGCTCATAGTTTTGCCTGCTAGATGCCATTAGTGGTTGTTATCAAATGACACTGTCTAAGGATTTCACAATTATGTTTGAATTTAACAGACATTTTTTACATCAAAAAGGCACAGTTATTTTAATATCAAAATATGTCTGATTTGGGAAAAAACACCAAATAAATAACATTAAGCCTCAGTCTTTAAATGTAAACTTAAGACAGAGCACTGGCCTGTGAATTTGGAGGTCTGCAGCTGGCTACCTGCTTGGGCCTCGAGATAGAGGGCTGACTTTCTCTGGCCTCAGTGAGGAAGCTGCAAGATGGAACTGTGTAAGACTTGTTTCCATGCAGCCCTTCACATTTCATATTCCGTCAAAGGATGGTTCTGGATTTGCTCATGGTTTCCCATCAGGATTGTTAGGAGAAATGTAGGAGATGCAAAGAAAGATAAGCTGGAACCTATGACAGATTATTTATTTATTTATTTATTTGTTTATTTATTTATTTAAAGTAATCTCACAAGGCACCTTCTACGTAATGTAAGGTAGTCGTTCATTCATCCCGGAGTCTTGCACTGTAATGCATCTGGTGGTGCCATTTATCAGGAAAGTTCTGGGCATTTAAAAAGTATGACAGTGGAACTCTCCTTTTAATTTCATGTTCTTGTGTGCCGCAGATTTTGCATGCATTCAGCCAACATTTTTCGAGGGCCTACCTTCTCGATGTTATTTTTTAAGGTCCTTTTGTTTTTTCCAAGTTATTCTTGTTTATTCTATTACAGTTGTCCCAATTTTTCCCCTTTGCCCTCCTCCATCCAGCCTACCCCCCTCAGAGTCCATCCCCACACCTGTCCGTGGGTCATTTATACATGTTCTTGGACTATTCTCTTCCCCTTCTTTCCACCATCTCCCCTCCCCCTTTCCTAGATGTTGTTTTTTTAAGAAAAAAAGAAAAAAAAAAACCCTCCTCCATGTGTAATTTGGTTGAACTGTGTTGTCCGTTTCTACCAGAAACCATACGGCGATGTGCAGGGATGCTTTTGAGCTGCTGAGTACCCCTTTGCTGTGTTAGTAGGCGGCTCGGCTGCCCTGTGGTGGGTCAAGATGCAGTTACAAGTGTTTAACCAAGGGTTCCACTGGCCAACCATCTACAGTAATACCACGGACCTGTGGCCAGTCAGTACACGCTCTTTCTCTACGAAGACTGGGTTCTTACTCTGAGTCATTTTAAAGTTAAAACAGCCTTCTTAACCAAAGGCTTCCAGCATTACTAACAACATTCACTGTGGCTACAGAAGTGTATTGAACATTTACTCTGTGCCAGGTATTGTTCTCAGCACTTGGTGTGTCCTAACTTACTCTCACAAACCAGTGAGGCAAGTTCTGTGACCCCTATTTTATAGACGAAAAACTTAGGCACCGAGATGCATGAGATGACCTGCTAATGTCACACCACTGGTGGAATTTTACTTGAAACAGAAAAATAATTTTGCAGTTAATGATTGCTTCCTTTTTTCTTTTTGCCTAGTCTTCAGTTTTTCTATAATGGCATGTACTGTCTTCTCTCTTCCTCTCTCCAGATCTCCCCTTGGCATCATCTGACCCATCAGCTGTCTGTCGCTTCTGACTTTCTGAGTGGAGACAGCCCTCCTGAACCTCCCCTTGTTTGCTTTGCTCAGAACTCGTCGCCCTTCAGACCTGCTCTCAGCCTGCTTGCTCTCTGTCTCTCTCTCTCTAATTAATAAATAAAAATGAAAAGAGAGATGATGATGTCAGTTCCTGCCTCTGGAGGAGCTGGGTTTGGAGACCCAGGCCGTAGCATAGGCGGGGCTGAGCTCCCGAAAGGAGGGGGATGTCAGCCCTGGGTATCAGGCAGGCGTTGGGTCCCCTTTAGCAGGAGACTGATGGGATCAAATTGCCATTGCGAACAGTCACTTTGGTGACACCTTGGCTTTGTAGAAATGATGAAAGGTTAGTGACTACCTGGAGGTCAGTCAGCAGCTGTTGCAGCAGAAATCTGGGCAAGAGGGTGTGAAGCTTAGACTGAGTAGTGGTGATGGAAGTATAGAGAAGTGGACAGGGAGGCACTTAGTAGGTTCATTGGAAGCTTGTATCAATCCTTAGACTGGTTGGATGAGGCCAGTGAGAGCAAAGAGGAGAGGGCTTGGATTATGCCTGAGCTTCTGACTTGAGGACATGGATGGATGGTGTGGTCCTGGCCAAGGACCAGAATCCTATTGCTTTTCTTGGGGGAGGAGGGGAGGAGGAGACTTCAGTTTGGGATATGCTGGACTTAAGGTACTTTTGAGACCTAAATGTGGGTGTTCAGAGGGCTGTGCAGTGTGTGGGTCTGGAGCTCAGAAGTGAGGTTTGGGCGAGAGTGGGGAGTTTCCGGCGTAAGGGTGGTGTTCAGAGGAAGAGCAAGCGCAGCTCACCCCTGGGGAGAGCTTTAGACTGATAAGAAGACTGGGTGTATTTAAAGGGCCTGAAGAGAGGGAGGCCCTAGCAGGGCCATCCAACCTTTTGGCGTCTGTGGGCCACACTGGAATAAGAGTTGTCCTGGACCACACTTAAAATACATTGTGACATGTAATCACAAAAAGTCTCACAATGTTGTAAGTAAACACGACTTTGTGTTGGGCTGCATTCATTGCCCCCTGGGGCCACATGAGGCCCGAGGGCTATGGTTTGGACAACCTTGCATCTGTAGAGGGTGGGAAAATAATTAGGGAGGGGGGACTTCAGGACCAGGGGAATGGGCAACAGGCTTTGCAGCTGTGAAGAGGTCAAGCAAAGAGGACTGAAAACACCCCACGAGATTTCTCTGTGTGAGGGGCACGGGGACCTGATGGGTGCTGTTTCACTGGAACATGGGGAGATGGGATGGTGTTGGGACAGACTTGGTCAAACGGACTGTGAGGTAGTGGGGAGGTGACAGCACAGAGCACGCCTAGGGAACTCATGCAGTCTGACTGAATGGGGGACGAGAGTGTGACACTGGTGCGGGAATGGAATCGAACGGTGTGTTCGTGTGTTTTTGAGTGTAAAAGTCTTGAACACACTTGAATGCTAAGAGTCGTGCATCTGTGAGGAAGAGGGGATTGAATGTAGTAGGGTGAGGGGGGTAGTTGATCAGGGAGGGTACCAGAGAAGGCAGCAGGAGCGGCCTGAGCTGGCGTGAAATTCTCTTCCCTTGTAACAGGAAGGGAGGAGGACAGCTTGGGAGCCTAGATGAAGGTGTGAAGACTCAGTGGAAGTTAAAATAAATACTTAAAAAGCAAAATCATTCAGTGGTTTGAAAAGTAAATAAAATTTTGTGCCTTCGAATAGTATTCCTGTGGAGCGGAAGATGTGGCGTCAGGGCAGGGATGTGCCCCAGGACCACTGGTGGCTGTTGGCAGGCACCCGTGCTTGGGGACATCCCAGTGCGGGGCGCCGGGCCTCGGGGTCAGGGAGTAGTTGGGAGAGGGCGGGGAGTCGTTCCTTAAATGCAGTTGAAATAAAGGCTATTCTAAGTATCGTGGGTGTTTAAGGGAACAGTTGGAGAATTGGATGTTGTTTTCCTGTGGGCCAGTCAGCAGCCATTGTTTTGATGCTTGAAAAGACCACAGATAACCTACCGAACAGCAGTCAGCTTGCAGGCGTGCCCCCGGCAGGAAGCGTGGCAGCCGTTCAGAAGCTGGCTCTCTCTTGCCAAAGTTGGGCACCGAAGTGACACACCGCGTGTACTGGGGTGGCTGCCGCAGGAAGTGACCTGATTCGAACGAATGGTGACTACAGGGACTTTCTGGTCTTCTGATTCACAGGGTCAGCGCCTCAAGTTGCTTCTCTGCGCTTGATTGAAATGGATTAGTTGTGACTTGTTACCAGAGTTAATCAGAGAAAAAACACAAGTTGTGTTAGAATGTGGATTTGCATCTCACCGTTGTGTTTCCTTTTCAAGGAAATTTTTCAGTTGTTATTTAAAAAAAATCTCTCTGCTTGTCCTCATCTTCACCGTTCTCCTCCCCAAGTGGATTGTACTTTGTCCGACGTTTTGAGAGCTTCCTTCCGGTTTCACGTCACTGTCCTTGTCATACCACGTGCTCCAGTACTCTGTCGTTTCAGAGTTCAGTAAAGGACTCTTCTTATGCGAGGTTGGATGTGCTATTTCCACTTCCAGTATTCCACTAAGGGCCGCTTTGTTTTTCTAGAATACACAGAGCGGTTCCCCTTCACGTGTTTTAAAATAACGTAAAAATTGAATTTGTCACTAGCCCGTGCAGCATTCTGTGACTCTTCTCCTTCCTCCTTGAACATTTTCTTTGTTCCCCGCTATTCAGCGTTACATCAATCTAATACCAATTTCCCTCTCAGTTTATGGCTCCCCTGCCCTGGCTGTTAACCTCTGATACGGAGCTCTGTCAGGTGTTTTCTGAAACTCCACGATCACTGCCGCTGCTTTTATTAAACTTGTCGGCACTGTCCTCAGCGGGATTTGCTGCATGTCATGCGAGAATGACCTGCAGGGCGGGGAAGCTTGCTGGCTGTGCCTAATCAAAATGTGCTCAGCAGGTGATCACATAAGGGCCCTTGGTTTGCAGCGGTCACACGGCTGTTGCATTGTGAAGTCCTGGGGGGGGCAGAGGAAGTTAGTAACAAAGGAAGTTACCATCCAAGTGCAAAGTGAACGTAGGCTTTTAGGGTTCATGAACTATATGCATCATTTCTTATTGCCCTTAGACACATGCTAAGATTATTAGATCCTAATAAATAATATTCTTCACACATTGCCAATGAGGGCAGTGGAGCAAAAAGAATTACCGAATAAGCTCTATGTCAGTTCTAATATTGTTGACGTTGTCATCGTATCAAAATCAGAACAGCTTCCACTGTTGGCTCCTGACTGTGTCTCGGTCACTGTACCAAGAGCTTTATATACATGATTTCATTTAAGTGTTTCAGCAGATCCTGTTGAGCACCGACTATACACCAGGTACTGTGGTGAGTACTGGGGATGCTACATTCACGACTGTTCAGGAATTCATGGTTAGTAGGAGATCCTGGCGAGAAAATCAGAAGTCCCACCTGACCATGATAGTGCTGGGGTATATTCGGAATAGAGAATGGCTTCCTAGCAGGTTCATTTTCCTCCAGCAGATTGTATTTCCATAGAAACACAGCATCACACAGTGTGGGTAAAGCACAGTTAAACTTTAATGTCACCTGGACCCCCTGGGAATGGGGTGGGGTGACTGCCAGCAGTAGAGGGCTGTCAGAGCCGCATTGCCATCACTCTGCTGGGCACGCCAGGGGGCTTCCAGCCGACGGCTGAGAGGGGGGCAGCTGTCAAGACAGCTGGGCCCTTTCTTGTCTGGCCACAGGATAGAGGGTGTCTGCGTCTACAGCGTCCACCAGTACAGAGTGGTGGCCCCGACCAGGAGTGGACTCTGTTGCCTTAGGTTGCCCTGGGGCAATGGCCATCACACCGCCTTCTCTCTGGATGGAGTCTGGGCCCTTACCTAGATGCCAGGCACATTGGGGACTGCTGGAAATTCGGGACTGGCCTCACAAGGCAGAGGTGACATTCTCATCTTTTTCAGAGGTACAGGCAATAAAGGCCAGACGCCTCTTGCACGTCAGGCACGGCCTTGGTGCTTATACTGTGTTGTCAAGTGGTGCCAACCAGCTGTGTAAAGAGAGCTTTAATATTAGTTTAGGGATCAATCTGCCGGGACAAGAAAGAGTCATTCTTGAGTGCCTGCCAGCATGGGGGGCAGGCGCCGGTGGGAACGGGATTCTCAGACGCCCCGTGTGTGTGGGAGTGCCGAGCAGGGAAGCCTAGCCCCATTTCAGGGACTCGGAGAGGGCTTTCCAGAGGAGATGACATCCAAGCTGTGAAAAATAAATTGGGGTGGGGGGAATGACTGTTGAATTAGGCACAGCACGATTTCCTAGAACTAGAAATATTTCCACTTGACAGGAAGGTGCAGAAGAGAGAGGGGCAGTTAGGAAACTGTCGCACTGGCCTTTCCGTCTGTGTTGGCATTTGCACTTTTGGTGCAAAAGCAGAGGCAGGTAAAACTGCCGGCACCTTAGCAGGCACCAGGCAGTGGCTCCAGACTGTCGTGGCTCCATTCGTCATTGCCACAAAGCACCTGCAGCTAAAGAAAAACATGTAGGTTCACTTGCTGAGTGGTAAACATTTTTTAAAATTAAATCTCAACCCTGAGTACATACGCCTCCTGACGACTTGGGGGTGCACGAAGAGTGTCTGTCACTTTGCCGTAGTAGCTAGTTGCATAGTTAATTGCTGACTGGCTGATGTGGCCATTGGGGAGGTCGTCATGGGGTCATGCTGTGGTTAGGTTTTCGGCTGGGAGGTGGGCCCTCGAGATGTTACTGCCTTGCTATGGCCTGTCGGTCACCCCCTGTAGGCCTGCCCTCGAGTTGCTATGTCCTTTTCCCTGACATGCACGGGCTGGGTCAGATGCTCTCATGGTGCTTAGTGTCACCTCCTAGGGAACATTTTGCGTTTTGTACAACACGTATTTTTAGGTATGTTTTCCGCCTTTTCCAGGGTGGAGAACATGTTTTACTGAGGCCTGTGTCTTCAGCTCCAGTTGCAGTGCTTGGTGCCCACTGCGCAGTGCGTATTTCGGGGGTGGATGGGTGGGCGAATATAAATGAAGATAGGCATTTGACTTCAAAATTTTAGGGAAATTTCATTATAAAAGTATTAGACAACGTGTTATTTATTCCAGCAGGTGGTATTGCCAGGTGGCTGAATTCCGAGTCAGAGATGGGATGGGGATACCATTACAAAGTCACTTTAATTTTTTCAAATTTGTAGATCTAGCTAAGTCACCTCTTTTCCTTTTTGTAAGAGAAAAAAATCACGCTAACAGAATTTAGAATTCAGACAAATGCTGACATGCTGGCTTCCCCCCGGGAGTAGTGTAGTTCTGGGGAACGTTGGAATCAAACACCCTGAGTCGAAGGGCGGACTGGGGTCTTCGTCTGCTGTCCAGCAATGTACTGAGAACTCCTGTCAGGTGCTAGTAATAGCTCTGGTGTCACTGTTCGGGCCAAAAAAACCACAAAACGAAAGCAGAGAAACAGTTGTAGATGTCACCAAGGAAGAGCAAGGCAATAAAATAGACCTTCATCAGGTACGTTTTGTTTGTTTTAAGACTCAGCAGTGTTCTCACCCTCAGAAGCGTGTGAACTCGGTAGGAAGTGACTCTGTAGCCATGGGCTCCCCTGTGCCTGCAGGCTCGGCCCTCTCAGTGGGGTGGGCACACGGGGCTTGGGAAAGGGCGTTTGAGGACAGACCCTCCCAGGCTATTGCGGTGGCAGAACAGCCTGCAGCAGAACCAGCCGAAGAGAAATGTCGCTCTTGCATTGTTAGTGAATAAACTTTGGTATTCTTTTCACGTGCTTTTGGATTTCCTCCAATTGGGGTGTAGAAGGAAACAATAATTGTTTTTTAGATTTTACTAGGATAGCTTTTTACAAAATCGTTAGATCATGAACCAACACTAAAAGAACTGATTAGAAATAAAATAAATCAGTTGTTGAAAAGTTCATGTTTGGTGTTAAGCTGGAGTAATATTTTAACTGAAGTCTACATTTTGGTAGCAGGACACATGAGTTATGGAGCATTTCATTTTCAAGATTAACTGGGTCTGAAGAACCAGAGCCCTGAAATGTAGCCCAGTTTTGCAAATAAAAACTTTAATTGGACTCACGGTGGTTTAATTACACCTGTCAGCTCTTGTCACTTTGCCACTGCTGTGAAAATTCAGGTTCCCAAGGCTCGTGAGTGTCCCTCGGTGGCTCACAGAAGCCGTGCAATCAGTTGTGTTTCGTGGTCACAGGGCACGTGGCTCTGATGCTGGGGGGTGCACGTCCCGTTCGTGCTGATGTTGTCCTTGTATTTTTATGCGGGAAATACCTGTCAGCACTGCTCAAGACTTGCTTCATCTGGTTTGTGTTTTACGAAGATGTCAACTCGGAACTTCCAAGGTAGCCTTTGATTTTGCTTCGCTGTTTAATCAGCATTATGAAAAAATAAACTGTGTGCAGTTACTGATGCGTTTGCTGTTGATGTGCCTGTGAAATAATCTGTCTTTTATTTGGTTCGGATTTCTTGTGTGTGTGTGTGGACTCTTTACTGGAGGGTACGGTGGAGCTGCTGGCGGTCTCAGAGTCGCACTGAGTTGGGCTTGTTCAGCTGCAGTGTCGTTTGTTAAGGTTCCTTTCTGTCCTGTTTCCTGCCGTCTCAGCCGTCGTGCAGCCACCTCATGTTCAGTCTTGTTCTTCAGTCCCACTTCCACGTCTGCTGGTAGGAGCGTGTTAAACTGCCCGTGCGGCGGAGTGTGCAGTGGTCTTGTTGGCTGTTTGGGTAAGACTGTTACTTTGTAGAACACACATATTCACATCCAACCAGGCATAGCCCTTTTCTGCTGCGAACACAGTAACTCCTACAGGCCGATATTTCCCATAGCTTGCGCCATTTTTGTCAGATGCACAGCTCTTGGTTGTGTCTGAGTGTTCGCACATTTGATGATAGCTTTACAGTGGACAGTGCTAAGCAGTCATAAGCCACTGTAATCACACTCATTTTACTCTGATTCGGAAGGAGGAAAGGGTCCGAATTCTGCTGGCAGGTGCCGTGCTGTGCTCAGAGCTCCCTTGCTATCAGAGTGCATGTCCTCGTGGCTCAGTTTTCTGGCTCCTCTGAAAAAGCTAATTCAGTTCCTTTGGGTGCTCACTCACCAGCAGACAGTTGGCTCTTTGCCATGAGCTGTTTGTTGACAGTTCTTGCTGTTCCTGATGCTGATTAGCATGCAATGTTACAGTGTCCCTAGGAATAATTTTGCTTATCTACATAATAATTTAAGAATTTAATAATTTTCAAACATGTCCTGAGTTTCCAGTTCTTTGTCAGCATCTTAATTCAGTTCTAGAAGTTTTTTTAAGCATTTTTTGTGTGCTTAATAGTGTGTTAAGTACATTAATTAAAGTGTTTCCAAATAGGTTGTTGTTTCTAGTAATAGAATTCTTACATTCTTTTGCTGCTTTATGGCGTGACACACACATTTTGTGCGACAGTGATAGTCCTGTGAGACAGAACAGCAAGCAGTGTTGTCTCCCCTTTTCCCAGATGAGGAAACTGAGGCCTTGACGGGGCCCTGGGTGTGCCCAGCCCATGCAGCTCTGCCTCTGTGAGCCTTACAGACGAGGTCAGTGCCGTGTTGTTGCGGCAGAGGGAGGGCTTGGTGGGTGACAGCCGAGCCTGGGGCCATTCTTTCCCTTCCCTCACTGTGCCAGGGAGCCTTTCACTGGTGCCATTTTTGACATTTGGGTTAAACAAAACATTTGATACCCTTTTATTCTGCTCCACACTGAAAGCTAGACACACATTTCATTACAGGAAGAACGAAAAGCAAAAACACATGAACTAGAAAGAGGCAGTTCGCTCATTTGATCACTGCCTAGCCTTTGAGACTTGGACACTGCAGCGGGCCTCTCTCGCTGTTCTCTTTCGTTGCAGCTGTTCTGGCCCCACGTGGGGTCACTTCTCCTTGGTAACTTCACCTGTCCCTTCCGTGTACCCTTTACCCACAGTGGCCACCTCCATTCACACAGCTCTTAGCCAGCACTTACTTGTGTTCTCAAGCTCATGTTCAGCTGGCTGATAAAGGATCCTGTTTATTAAGGCTCATGGGCCAGGCAAGTACTTTGCTAATAAGCATGCTTCACATAGTGTCTCATAATTTCTTCTAGCTGCCCTGTCTGTTGGTTCTAGTCATCCCCGTTTCATAGCTGAAAAAGGTGAGTGTAGTGAAGAAACCGCCCCTCACTGCACGGCTGAGGAGTGGCCGGACTGAGATTTGAGCCCTGTGTGCGTGACTCCACAGCCGGTGGTCTCTCTCGTAAATGAGCTGGTTAATTCTGTGCCAGCCTTTGGCAGTTTCACTTGCCATGCTCTCTCACTCTTTTCTGGGACAGCTCCTTTAGGGGAATGTAACCTGGTGTTTTTGTTTTCTTAGCTAGCTGCTTTTGCATTAAAAAAATTTTTTTTTTCTATTTTGATGTTCAATCAAGCAGAATTAGTCTAGTGTTTAAAATCTAAGCCAAGAATTTCATCTTATTATTACTTACATCTTTATGGTTGTAAAGCAGAGAAACTGTTTCAGGTGGATCTTTCAATAATAAAAATGATTGGTGTTGTAACCAACATTACTTCCTTAATCATCGCCAACTTGGACATGTTTGAAGACTGTAGAAGCTTCTGTTGTATAGAAGTTAATGTTTTGTGCCAAATTTTAAGGCTAATGTATTTTTGCCTCCCTTCTATCAGAAGTTTTCTTTTTCCACAGTTGGATGTTACCTGGGTTCCTTTCTGACTCTGGTACTGCAGGCTGGGGAGCCCAGCTTTGGGTTCAGACCCACACTTCTCAGGGAGATGCCCCAGCTGCTAGAATATCCCTTCAGCTGGGGATGGATCCTCAGCGGCCACCCGTGGGAGCCCAGCTGGCCCTCTCGCGTCTCCGTGCGGTGAAGTGGTTTCTTCTGTCTGTGGTTGTGAGCCGTCTCTCCAGCTAGTGTGCAGTTGGTTGTTCAGGACACTTTCTCTACAATCTAGTGGTGATTACAGTTTGGTCCTGGGAGGAGATCAGTGTAGCTTCCACTTACTCCTCTGTCATCTTGGATTTCCCCAGAAGTTTTCCTTTATTTTTCCCATGAAGTAGAAATGTTACTCTGCTTTATATTTGTGGGTATATGTTTAGAAAATCAGACCCAAGACTGTGTGTGTGTGTGTGTGTGTGTAAGAAAGAGAATGAGTGAGGAAAGAGAAGTGGGGGTGGAGAAAGGAAGGAAAAAAGGTGGAGGTGTGGGCAGATACACTGTGCCTCCTTGCACAACCAAAAGAACAACAACAACAAATGTAAAAACAAAAAACTGGAACTGCCAGAAAATTGAACTGTGTGGAAGTCCGACAACCAAGGAGTTAAACAAGAAACATTCATCCAGACCAGTAGGAAGGGCGGACCTGGGCAGCCAGGTGGAGAGGCTCGAGACAAGGCAGCAGCTGGAGGACTGGGGCGAGTGAGGCAGCGGCTGGTGGAGCAGGCAGCCCCACATTTGCGTGCGGATAAATTGGGAGGAACAGCTGGGGAGTGAGACAGACCGCGAAACTCAGGGTTTAGCACAGGGAAATAAAGGCTCAAAACCTCTGACCGAAAACAGCTGTGGGGTTGTGGTGGCAGGAGAAACTCCCAGGCTCTCAGGAGAGTTTGAGGGACTCAGAAGGTCCTAGAACATACACAAACCCACCCACCTGGGAACCAGCACCAAAGGGGCCAAATTTGCTTGTGGATAGCAGAGGAAGTGACTGAAAGTCAGCCAAGAGCTGAGCAAGCCTCATTTCTCCTTCTCAGACCCCTCCCCCGCGTACAGCACCACAACACAGTGGCGAGGGCTGCCCTGCCCTGGTGAACACCTAAGACTCTCCCTTACTACATAACAGGTGCGCCAAGACAATATTGTCCAAATGAAAGAACAGCTCCAAAAATAGCTCCAAAAATAGAACTAAGCAGTGAAGAGATAGCCAACCTATCAGATGCAGATTTCAAAACACTGGTAATCAGGATGCTCACAGAATTGGTTGCAAAATAGAGGAAAAAGTGAAGGCTATGCAAAGTGAAATAAAGGAAAATGTACAGGGAACCAACAATGATGGGAAGGAAACCAGGACGCAAATCAACAGTTTGAAGCAGAAGGGAGAAATAAACATTCAACCAGAACAGAATGAAGAAACAAGAATTCAAAAAAATGAGAGGCTTAGGAACCTCCAGGACAACTTAAATGTTCCAACATCCAAATCATAGAGGTGCCAGAAGGACAAGAGGAAGAGTAAGAAATTGAAAACTTACTTCAAAAACTATTGAAGGAGAACTTCCTCAATCTGGCAAAGGAAATAGACCTCTAGGAAGTCCAGGAAGCTCAGAGAGTCCCAAAGAAGTTGGACCCAAGGAAGTACACACATACCAAGGCCCATCATAATTACATTACCTAAGATTAAAGATAAGGAGAGAATCTTAAAAGCAGCAAGAGAAAAGGAGACAGTTACCTACAAAGGAGTTCCCATAACATTATCAGCTGATTTCTCAAAAGAAACCTTACAGGCAAGAAGGAGCTGGAAAGAAGTATTCCAAGTCATGAAAGGCAAGGACCTACATCCAAGATTGCTCTATCCAGCAAAGCCTTCATTTAGAATGGAAGGGCAGATAAAGTGCTTCCCAGACAAGGTCAAGTTAAAGGAGTTCTTCATCACCAAGCCCTTATTATATGAAATGTTAAAGGGACTTATCTAAGGAAAATAAGAAGATCAGAAACTATGAACAGTAAAATGACAACAAAGTCACAACTATCAACAACTGAACCTAAAAAAATAAAAATAAAAAAACTAAGCAAACAACTAGAACAGGAACAGAATCACAGAAATGGAGATCACGTGGAGGGTTATCAGCAGGGAGGGGGAGGGGGAGAATGGGGGAAAGGTACAGGGAATAAGAAGCGTAAATGGTAGGTACAAAACAGACAGGGGGAGGGTAAGCATAGTGTGGGAAATGGAGAAGCCAAAGAACTTACATGTACGACCCATGGACATGAACTGAGGGGGGAATGCCAGTGGGAGGGGAGGGTGCAGGGCAGAGAGTAATGAATTGGGGGGGAAATGGGACAACTGTAATAGCGTAATCAATAAAATATATTTGGAAAAAGAAAGCGAAAGGAAAGGAGGAGAAGGTGTGAGGGAGGAGTAGAAGGGAAAGGAGAGAGGGAGACAGAGAGGATTTGGTTTGCTGAGAAGATTACAGACTAAGCTGCAAAAAACTCTGCGTGAAACTGTGCTGTGTCTGTAGCACGCACTGTGGTTTACAGACACAGAAATGGTCAGAGTTGTGTGTGATGCGAGTTTAGTCCTCAAAGACAATGAAGAATCTAAAGGGGGTGCTCAGGGGACACAGGTAAGGCAGTAGGCAGCATTCTTGTGCTTCTTTGGCCTGGACTTGGTAGAATTCCTGGTCCTTACACTTTCTTGGACGTGATTAGGTTGAATTTCTTACTCTTTCCCTTCAACTTTTCTAATAGTAAACAGGTGCTTAAGAAATGATGGTAACTTTAAATACAAGCCATTTGGGGTATTGTGTCTCTTAATTAATAGATTTAAAAAAAAATTAATGTTGACTTGCCTCAAGTTAAAAACTGTTTCAATTTTTAACATTCTGCTTGTTTTTAATGTTTAGATTCCTAGTCTTTTATCGTCCTCCCCCTCTCAGTAACCATGGGATGATTGTTTCCCCCTCAGCGTTCAGCTGTTGCAGTCATATCTCATCCTCTGCAGTAAACCCTGCGTCAGTCTTGAGCAGGCTGGAGCAGTCAGGTTCAGCAGAGAAGTCCATCAAGGGTGTCTGGGCTGCCAGATGCTCGTAAGAGGTTCCTTCCCCTTCTTCCCAGGAATCATTGGTTGTTTGTAGGCGATTCTTAACTGACCTATGACTCCATTTCCATTTCTGTAGCCAATTTAAAAGCAGAAAATTAGATGGGGAAAGTCATACTTAGGTTGGCAAACTAAAAAGTTACATGACATTGATTCATTTTATTCAGTTAGATTTGTCTGTTTATTTCGACATGTCCTGCCTGGCCCCATTCCGCAGCACATGTGAAGCCACTGACATCCTTAGAGAAAGAGTCCCTTGTGTCTTTGATGGAGACAGGCTCCTTCAAGAAGCTCCAGATTGAAAAAACTCAGGCCACAGAACAGATCACTTAAGTGTTCTGCTAACACTTTTTATTGCTCAGTGGCGCCTGCCATGGGAATCCTGTCACAAGCACCCCAGGTAAACAGTAAGCTAACAACAGACACTGAGAACTTCCTTTTTTACTAAACATGTTTCTTATCTGCAGGCTGCAGATCTTTAGCTGTAGCTTGTTCCTTGCCTCTACTGTCTTTATAAGGCACTGGACAAGAGGCACAGCAGGACGTGCCCCAGCTGCTGGCTCCCTGTGACAGACAGCATGGTCACCAGCCACGGCGGCTGCGTGGGGCTGCGCTGGAGGAGTAATAGTCTGACTCAGCTGCTTTAAAATGGGACCAATTTCACTTGTGCAAAGGCAAGAGGGCAGGGGAGTGCTTTACTGTTTGACACACAGATGACAGTGTGGCTGGAAGCTAGTGTTTGGGAGAAAATAAAACAAAAATGTTAGTTTTGAAGCAACAGCTCTAAGACACAGCATGGATCTACAGTTTTCTTCTGGAAAAACCCCAACATTTTCACCCCAGAAAAACACCCAAGACCAAGCAGTACCCTTCCTGTGTTTTGGCATTTATGTAACAGTTTGTATAAAAGGACCATGCTGTGTAAAGTGATTCCAGTACTGCTAGCCGATTCTGCCGAGGCCATAAGATGAAACAATCAGTCTTTTGGCTCTTTCGGATGGAAAATGTTAAGAGTGTGACAATGCAGAGGAAGAGGGAGGGAGGGAGGGAGGAGCCTGCCCTGTGACTGAAGTGGACAGGGTGCGAGCACAGCTGTAGAATCCACGCCGCTGCGTCGTAATTGGTAGCCGGCCACGGCCAAGGTGAGAGGAGCCTGTGCGAGAAGCAGGGACTAGGAAGGGTGAAGGGTCACCCAGTGGCTCCACCCTTGGTGACTAAAACCCCAGATCCTGTAAGGATTTCTGGAAAATACGTGCAGCTGCACAGTTCCAGTTGTGTAGCTATTACATTTATTCGGAGTTTTCAGAAACACATGATCCTGTCCTTACACCACTGCTGTGAAGGAGGAGTCATACGTCCCGAGTTTGTCAGTCCGACGGGCCCTGTGCGACGCTGTGACATGAACCGCAGAAACACACGAGACAAGGCCATGTTTTCCAGGACGCTGAAGTTGCATTTCGTAGACTGCACCCCAGACTTCCAGTATCTGAGCCTAAAGAGAATGAACACCATGTGAAACATTTAATTTAGGCAACTGAGGAGAAGGAAGTCCTCCGTCTGTAGAATCTGGGCCCAGGAAGCGTCGCTCAGTCCCTGAGGCATTAAAAGGAGCAGCTCAGGCCACCAGGTTGGGTGTGGAGCAGGGTCAGGTGAGAGGACCGCAGGAAGTCACGTGGAGAAGGCGGAGACGTGGGTTCCCAGTCTCAGCTTGCCCAGGAACTGTGGTGTTCGCAGCAGATGCTGAGGCTTTTTGCCTGCTAGCTTCTGAAGCAAAAATCTGGAAATAGACACACGTTGTTCAATGCCCCGGTCTCTGTCTATCCGCAGCGCTCAGGTGTGATCGTCTCATTTGCTAAAACAAATTACAGAAGACGCCTGTCTGCTACGTCCCAAATGGGATTGAGTGCCTTCTCTGAACTGTCCCTGCCTGCCACGAGGCCAAGATCTTTAACGACTAGGGGGTGAGACTGACCTCTCAAACCCATAGGTGTCAGATACTACTTTTAAGAGTTCTCCATCTTTTAAAATTTTATTTTTTAAATTTTCTTGCATTGTATTTTTCCCATTACCACTTATCTATCTCCCTTGCATCCTCTTCCACCTCCATGCCCCTCTCCTCCGGCTGCACCCCCTCCCCAGAGCTGTCAGCCTGCTCTCTATGAGTCTGTCTCTGTTTGCTTGTTAGTTCAGTTCGATCATTAGGTCCCACATACGAGTGAGATCATATGGTGTTCGTCTTTCTCTGACCGGCTTATTTCACTTAGCATCATGTTCCCCAGGTCCATCCATGCATTTGCAAAGGGTGAAATCTTTTTCTAAGGCTGAGTAGTGTTCCATAGTGTACATGTGCCGTAGTTGTTTTATCCACTCATCTACTGATGGACACTTGGGCTGTTTCCAATTCTTGGCGATTGTAAACAACTCAGCAGTGAACATAGGGGTGGTTTTATTTTTCCAAATTAGTGTTTTGGGTTTCTTTGGATACATTCCCAGAAGTGGAATCTCTAGGTCATAAGGCAGTTCTGTTTTGAATTTTTTGCGGTAACTTCATACTGATTTCCACAGTGGCTGCACCAGTCTGCATTCCCACCACCAGTGCAAGAGGGTTCCCTTTTCCCACATCCCCACCAGCACTTGCTGTTTGTTGATTTACGACGATGGCCTTTCTGACTGGTGCAAGGGGACATCTCACTGGTTTTCATTTGCATTTCTCTGGTGATTAGTGATGTTGAGCATTTATTCATCTGTCTGTCAGCCGCCCGTCTGTCCTCTTCGAGCACCTGTTCGGGTCCTTAGCCCTGAATTTTTTGGTGTTGAGTTTTATAAGTTCTTCATAAATGTTGGATACTAACCCCTTATCAGATGTATCGGTGAGTATGTTCTCCCATTCTGTGGGCTGTCTTTTAATTTTGTTGATGTTTCTCCCTCTTTCGCATTTGTGTAGCTGAGCAAAGGAAAACTTTACTGAAATAGTTGATGGTGTAGCATTCAAATTTTATTTTATTTTGTTTTGGGTGGTGATGTCCTCCCTTGGGATCAGTTGTTCTTACTTTCCTTTTTGATGAAGACAGCGTCGTGAAGAGCTCACCACGCATGTCTGGTGAGACGCGGATCCCCGGGAGGAGCTCGGGGAGAGCTAGCTCCCGCCTCTTCGCTCGCACACAGAGAGCACGGAGCAAGAAGTCACTGACCGGAGTAACGGCTGTTTTGTGTTGGGGTAGATTTCCTTTACGCATAATGGCCCGTGGTTGCTATTCTTTCTTAGCTTTGGACTGCTTTTGAATTTTTCTGCCTCCTTTCCTTAACTTTTTTAAAAAAGTTAACTGAGCTCTTGCTGTGTTATGTTAAAAGCTTTTATCTATGTCATCTCATCTAGTTTTCATAGCAAGATGTTCTTTTCATTGGTGTGGCTTAATTAAATATATTTTGCAGCTGTGATAATTTTTTTTAATTCCAGTGCAGGATGTGGATCAGAATTCATTCACCTAATTAGTCTGAGGTAGGTTTCCCTCACATCACTGTTGAAAGCATTTGAGTTGCTAGGTAGAGGCAGCATTGACTGACACTTTAAAAGGTTAACAACATCTTTCAGTTAGGGGGAGGTGGCCATGTGACTGTGTATCAGGCACTCCTCAAAGTCCTTCATTCATTCACTCACTCATTCATTCATTTTACTTCAGTTAAAACGGCTCTGTTGGATTTAACTAGGAACTCTTTGTCCACTGGGAAACACTTGCTAATGTAATAGCATACCTTAAAATGAAGAATATTCTTATCAAAGATAATTCAAAAAGAATTTGTTTGGATGGAAGAACTGTCTTTTTAGTCACAGTGATGGATAGCTGATGGGGCAGGGGCAGAGCTAGTCCTAGTCCACACAGATGAGAAAATGGTGCCCTCTCTGGGCAGATCCTGCCCCTGAGGCACAAGGCTGGTAAATGGATGATGCTTTTGTGCAAAATGGAGAAAAGCCTCCCTTTCTCTGGTGGGCACCGCCCACCACCAGGGTGTGTGGCTCAGGGACCTGGGTGCAGGCTGGCATTCAGACCCTTGCACTCCCTTGTGCATTGCACGGCTTGGCCTGACTCTGCACAGCAGCCCAGTCGTGTGTGTGGCAGGGTGGTGGTGGAGGAGTAGAGGAGGCAGCAAAGATGTTGGTGGAGAAAGGCCAGAGAATGAATGTGGGAGAGGATAACAGGTACAGGGCAAAATGACAGTTTGGGAACGGGTAAAGAGTCAAAGAAATTATTTCCAGATGGGAGGTGGGGAGATCCAGGAAGAATGATGACAGACTGCCTCTGCTTAGGGCTAGTAAGGCAGTTTGGTCCTCAGAGTGACCCCTGATGCTCTAGACGCTAGAGTCTAGACTCAGCCTATGGTCAAAACCAAAGGAGAGGGCTGTGCAAAATCCAGCAAAGTCATGCTGCTCTTAACCACCACCCTGCCCCTAGGGGAATCTTCCCGTAACCCCCTGCACTTGTCTTAACTCCTCTAACTACAGCATTTATCCACGGAGCTTATGTTTGGGGGCCAGATCTTATTAGGTTCCCAAGGCTTTCGGGGCAATGGAATTGGAGACACTGGAGGGATGGTGTGAATTGTGTTGGAGCTTCGACATTCTCCCCTTTGCTGGTTCCCTGCTACTGAGTTTTCTTCAGCCCAGAGTGGTAAAGCTAGCCCTGGGTCTTTGAAGAATGGCCTGGTTCAACTCCCATGTTATCCTGTTCCCCCGTGGATTGCAGATGTGCAGGGTAAGGCCAGCACTGTGGGTTGGATGCAGTCCTAATAACGGGAACACAAAATACGGAAGCAAATGTAGAGTGGATGTGGAGAAAGGAGAATCGAGTTGTAAAAGAGCCTGTTTATAGTTGGATACACACTTGATTATTTTCCTTCTTTTCATACTAGAAAATATCTTACTAACTTCATTGAGGGCCAGGCACAGATTTTAAGCCATGTGTAGCAGCTTCCCAAAGCTGCAGAAGGGTGAAAGAAATCACAGTTGGGTTCTTGGTGTTTTTCGTGTTTGGAAATCATTTACTGTAATTTCACGAGGAAGGGATGCTGTTTGCTAAAATTCCAGAAGAAGATTAATTTGCCAGTTTGTATCATATAATACCCGTTTTCCTACACTCAGCCCCATTTTGGCAAATGTAAATAGTAGGATATGAGATCAATTTATTTTAGTGTATTTCTGAGGAAAAAAATGACTCACAGCCTGCAGAGTAATGAGGCAATACAAATTGGCCTTATGCGGGTATATGGGTGAACATGACCTTTAAAAAGAGAACAGAAAGGGGATTGAGGGATGTGTACATTCACTTTAAAAGTTCTGATTTAGAACTCAAAACAGATTCAGAGCTATCCAGAGTAATACCTTGGATGATGTAGGTATTCATTTGAATGGAATGGTTTCATGCAAAATGCTCCATATTCAGAATACTTGCTTCAGCAAAGTGATTTCAAATTGCTTTCAAATGTAGAGGCTTGTGATTTAGACACAGAAAAGAGCAGATTGTGCTGGCATTCATTTACTTTAATCTGACCCAAATCTCATATTCCACCAGATAATAACTATGACTTGATATACTTTTGCATGGTTTTTGTTAAGTTGGAATCTCTGAACTTGGAAAGTCCACCATATCTTACCCTGTGTTGGTTTTTTAGGGACTCTGTAATTAGTTCACTCTGAAACTTTGCTGACAAAATTGTTGATCTTGAGAAAAGGGTCATCTGTTCAAAGTTCAGTGGGGATAGAATTCCTACAACATAATATAATATAATATGCTTTATATATTTCCTTCTAGAAACTTAGATCATAGACAAGTTTTACCCTCTATAGTTTGTAAAAAATTTGTTTTCATTATTAATCTACAAAAGCAACTCAGAATTTAAGTAATATCTTTTATTAATTTCTCTCTCTGTATAGGTGGAATCAGAAAGTCTTACTATGCTTGTGTAGGGCTTGTTGTATTACCGTGTTTAAGAAGGTGATCTCTTCATCTTGAGACTTGGCAGAGTGATGAAAATGTCAATATGTAAAACGCAGGTGCATGAAAGGTAAAGACCTGGCAAAGACCCACATCCACCCTTCTGTTTTCTTGAGCTGCCTTCTCTGGGTCCCCTTGCACTCTGCATATAATCTCGTCACAGCGACAGCTGCTCCCTCGGTGCTCTGCCTGATTTGAAGGTCTTGGTTTGTGTAGATATCTCTGTATCTTTGGTGTATGTGGGTGCTTAGTATGTGGAGAGTGAATAAATACATGAACATGTGCATAAGTAATCATGTTTGCTAAAGATGACAAGAGAATGGAGTTCTGACCTTGGCAAATGGGGAAAGGATAAGACCCATCCAAGAATCCACAGTAGCAGCCATATGAACCTGGGGACGCCAGAGATCCAGGCTGGGCATCAGGCTGCTGTTAGGAGAACAGTTTTGAAATAAGGCAGAGAGGCTGGCTTCTCTAGAAATTTGGATATCTGAGAAGCTCAAACTGAGCACAGAGTGTAGAAAGAGGTAAAACTATAAGAAGTAACAGTGACCTCAAGGCTAGAAGGGTTAGCAGAGGAGCCAATAAAGAAAGAGACCCTGGACGAGGCTTGCGATGCACTGATCTCTCCTGGAACTCCTTGAATGATATGAAAGGAGGTCCATCATTGGCCTGAACTGAACAGACTTTCAAGTGAGGTCGTGTGCTAGTTGTAAGAAATGCAGAGCCCAGACTGTCCTCTAGCAGGCAGACGGGAGCTACGTGAAGGCGAAGGAAAGGTGCTGTGGTCACAACTCCAGCAGCTCAAGAGAGGTTTTGCCTGCTTAGCTGCTTCTCCACTCTGCTTTGTTTGTCCTAGAGGAGGTAGAAGCTGCCCAAAAGGACCACTGGGGGAAACCCGTCCAGAGAAGCCTTCTGACTTGGGGCAGTCTGAAAACCACTTGGCCACAGCTGCCTATCCAGGGTGGGGGATCCTTGATTCACTAGTCCCCATCAGGTGTTTAGGATCCCAATGTCATGTGGAACAGAGGCACAGAGAAGTTATGAACCTTGCTCAAGGTCATTCAGCTAATACACTGTGAAGCCTGAACTTGAATTCCATCTGGTTTCAGGATCTATGCTTATAATACTATTCTACACTCCCTTGGCCAGCATAGGCACTACCTGCCCTAAGCAGGGCTGCCGGGGAAGGATCAACAAACAGGTTCTAAAAGCTTCCTCTGCGGTTGACCTGATGAGGTGGTGGCTGATGGACCAGGCAGTCCTACATTTGTGTGGGAATAAACCAGGAGGAACAACTGGGGAGTGAGACAGACTGTGCAACCCAGGGGTCCAGTGCAGAGAGACAAAGCCTTGAAACCTCTGACTGTGGAAACCTGTGGGGTTTCAGTGGTGGGAAAGGCTCCCAGACTCGCAGAAGAGTTTGTTGGAGAGACCCACAGGGTCCTAGAACATACACAAATCCACCCACCTGGGAATCAGGCCAGAAGGGCCCAATTTGCTTGTGGAGAGCAGAGGAAGTAACTGAAAGCCAGTTGAGAGCAAGTGGCATTATTCCCTCTTGGACTCCTCCCCGGCGTACAGCACCACAACACAGTGAGGAGGGTTGCCCTGCCCTGGTGAATACCTAAGGCTCCACCCCTTACTATGTAACAGGGTGCAAAGACAAAAAAAATATGGCCCTAATCAAAGAACAGATCAAAGATCCAAAAATAGAACTAAGCAGTAAAGAGATAGGCAGCCTATCAGATGCAGAATTCATAACACTGATAATCAGGATGCTCACAGAATTGGTTGCAAAATAGAGGAAAAAGTGAAGGCTATGCAAAGTAAAATAAAGGAAAATGTACAGGGAACCAACAGTGATGGAAAGGAAACCAGGACGCAAATCAACAGTTTGAAGCAGAAGGAAGAAATAAACATTTAACCAGAACAGAATGAAGAAACAAGAATTCAAAAAAAAATGAGGAGAGGCTTAGGAACCTCCAGGACAACTTAAACATTCCAACGTCTGAATCATAGGGGGTGCCAGAAGGACAAGAGGAAGAGCAAGAAACTGAAAACTTATTTGAAAAACTATTGGAGAACTTCCTCAATCTAGCAAAGGAAATAGACTTCCAGAAAGTCCAGGAAGCTCAGAGAGTCCCAAAGAAGTTGGACCCAAGGAAGTACACACATACCAAGGCCCATCATAATTACATTACCTAAGATTAAAGATAAGGAGAGAACCTTAAAAGCAGCAAAAGAAAAGGAGACAGTTACCTACAAAAGAGTTCACATAAGACTATCAGCTGATTTTTCAAAAGAAACCTTACAGGCAAGAAGGAGCTGGAAAGAAGTATTCCAAGTCATGAAAGGCAAGGACCTACATCCAAGATTATCCAGCAAACCTATCATTTAGAATTGAAAGGCAGATCAAGTGCTTCCCAGATAAGGTCAAGTAGGAGTTCATCATCACCAAACCCGTATTATATGAAATGTTAAAGAGACTTATATAAGGAAAATAAGAAGATCAGAAACTATGAACAGTAAAATGACAATAAACTCACAACTGTCAGCAACTAAACCTAAAAAAACAAGAACAAAACAAAACCAAAAAACTAAGCAAACAACTAGAACAGGAACAGAATCACAGAAATGGAGATCACGTGGAGGGTTGTCAGCCAGGAAGCGGGTGAGGGGAGCATGGGGGAAAAGGTACAGGGGATAAGCAGCATAAATGGTGGGTACAAAATAGACAGGGGGAGGTTAAGAATAGTATGGGAAATGGAGAAGCCAAAGAATTTACATGTATGACCCATGGGCATGAACAAAGATGGGGGAATGCTGGTGGGAGAGGGGGTGTAGAACGGAGGAAAATAAAGGGAGAAAAGAAATGGGGCAATTGTAATGGCATAATCAATAAAATATACTAAAAATAAATAAATAAAAAGCTGCCTCTGGCTACTTCAGGTTAGTGAGCTGAATGAACTCCCAGCTCCCCAAATGAACTATCCTATCTTTGTTGAAAAATAACATGACTATTTGCTCCCCCAGCCCCAGCAGTTGATAATTTCCTATATTCATTGAATGAAATACGACTTAAGAAATGTTTATTCTGGTCCTTCTCTCTTCTCTTTGAATAGTGTCCTTTGCCTATCGTCATTATATTGGTTGGTGATGGTCTTGGCCTCTGTGATGGCTGCAGAGCAGGTCGAGACTCCAGGGGTGGGTGCTGTGTTGTGGTTAGGGTCCCATAGATGCCAGAAGAAACTCCCTAGAGCTAGGTCAGCTGTGGTTGATAGGGGACCAGGGGTTGTAAAGTGGTCACTGAGGTCTTGGGAGATTTCAGGTGCAGCTGGGCCTCTCTCTGGTCCTTGCTGATTCTGTTTAGGAATCTGTTCAGGTCTCCTTTCCCCCTCTCTGCTTCTGTAGTTCCCATTCGTGTGCCATCAGCCTAAAAGGGGCCTATCAGGCTTCTGAACCCCCACCTCACTTTGCCAGTTTTCATCTTCTCTCTGTACTTAGGGCTGGCGTGTCTGTAGGTGACTCTTTAGAGCCAAACCTTGAGCCACTGGCCAGCTTGTGGACCTACTGCCCCAGACACAGGCTGCCAGCCCTGAGATGGTCACCTGTGTGCAGAGCCGGGCTCGGCCAGAGTCCACGCTTGGCCGCGCAGAGAGCAGTGGTGTCGGCAGTACTTGTTCGTGGAGCGTCCTCTTCTCGGTAGATCTAAGTCCTGAAATTTTATGAAAGCATGGGTGATGAATGCTTCCTTTGCTTATGGCATTCTTAATACATAAGCATCTCCCTGGCGGAATGTCTGCCTAGTTTTCTCTGGGGCTCATGCTGTGCCTGCTTTTAAACCACGGGAAGACAGTAAAGGGAAGGGCATTTCTGCATAGTTTCAGGTGCGAAGGAGCATCCTGTTTCTGGGTGGTGGGGTTAGGTCTCCACTGTGTATCTTTTGATTCAGTTTCATTAGCTTTAGGATTGCAAGGAATCAAATTCAGGAAGCAGTGTAACTTCTAGTCCTTGGAATTTGCTTTTGCTTCTGTTTTGGTGCCAGTGGGATTCTGCCCCCTCACATCTCTTTTTCTGCATCTTTCTATGTGGTTAGTGAGATCTTGGAAGAGGTGGCAGTAGGAGCTGTGGCCGGACAATGTTTTCACCTTGACTGTATATGAACCTTGACAGGTTTGAAGCTCTGGTGTAGGGCATCAAACAGATAGTCTAATAAGCCTACTCTTCTTCATCCGTCAGATCCATCACCGTCGACTGTGGGACTAATAGTAGTGTTAGTGTCTGGACCATGGCAGCCAGTCCAGAGAAGGAAACAGATGGGGCAGTCCAGGGTGCTGAATTTCTGGCAGCGTCAGACACCACTTCGTTAGGTCACAGAAATCCGGTGCAATGACAGGGGTGCTGTCCTTGGATGATTTGCCCGACATGTGTCGTGTAGTTTGCACGTTAGAATAAGAAGTGCCACCTTCCCGTTATAAAGTAAAGCAAGTCAGAGGGATGTGATGTACAGCATATGGAATATAGTCAGTGATATCATCATAACTTTGCTCAGTAACAGATGATTACTAGGTTAATTGCAGTGATCGCTTGGCAAATTATACAGGACCAAAAATAGGTTTATAGTTGTTAGTGTGGAGAAAGACATGCCGCTTATAATGATTATTACAATAGCTTTATTAACTCTGTGTTTCACATATTCACAACTGAAAACCTACTTTTGCTCCCCCCATATAAATGTTAAATAATTGTTGTATACCTGAAAGTCATATAATATCGTATGTCAGCTGTACTTTAAAAAAATGAAAAGGAAATAAATGCACATTGGCACTCAAGTGTGAAGCAAAGGAAAGAGCATTGGATAATGGAGCATCAAAGAAAAAGAATACAGATGCTTGTTTATTATTTTAAACTTTGGTTAACCTCTCCATTTTGTGGGGAAGTTTCCCAGTGTTAATGTTGCATTGGCCCCACGTTCAGTCATCTGGAGGCTCTCTAACTAGGAGCCCGATGGATAGGACCACGTGCACCTTTCCTCAGTTGCTTTTTGCAGTGAAAGTGACACATGGGTTGAAAGTGGAACATTAGTTTCAAGTGCCATGTCTGCCGAGAGTTCATCTATCACTTTAACTTGTGTTCGCTGTGATGGTTTTAGTCAGCTGTTTTTGTGAAGCTGATAGAATAACAGTTTTGAAGTTTATAAATCTGACGACTAGCTATGCTCGTGTGTTTCAGAATAAGCCTGTGGGAGGTCTTACAGCACATGTGCTTGGGCATTTGCGCACAAGTATTGACGGCACTGTTTCAGCTACAGCCCTCTGCAGGAGATACGCTGGGTGTGATGAGTACCGGGGGGGCTTATTCTTGGGTTTAATTACACTCTGTGCATTAACTTTACAGCAGCTCTTGTAGTAAGTGGCTTTTGAGGAGTGAGTGCGACCAGCATATCCAGAGTCCTAGCCAGCTTTGAGTGTGTGTGTGTGTGTGTGTGTGTGTGTGTGAGAGAGATGCATGCTTATGCTTGCCTTTCATCCCAGTTCTGTTTCTGATAAAGGCAGTAGTTGCTTTTATAGTTCTGATTCTGTTCTGTTGCTTTTGCTTACTTATGGTGCCTTGCTTTTGTGTGTATTTTTTTAGTTCCTACTGCGGGCTCATATTCTTAGAATTTTACCAGTGGCAATTCTGAGGCCAGAGTTAAGGCTGGGCTCCCTGGAGAGGAATTACCGTGGTGACTGGAGGCATTCCTGCCCCACCCAACCCAACCCCCTGGACGACTGGAAATTCAACTTTCCACTTGAGGTTTTTAGGACCTCAGGCTACTTTGGGCTACAAACTTATATAAGGTCCGACTTGTGATTGTGAATTCTTGTAGGTGCAAGGGTCTCTCCCCTCTTCACTTAGAGCCAAGACTGAGACAGGCGATTGTGTTTGTAGTTCTAAGGTGTCAGTTTATTCTAATTCTCCTGAACACTGAGGGTGTGGTTCTTTGATGTGGCTTATTAGACACGCCACTCAGGGCAGGCCCTGGGCTTGTTGTTTGTTTGTTTCTGTCTCCAGCACGACTGTGAGACTGAAAACATAAGTTTACATCTACCTGGGCCAGCAGATGCCCCCATGGCAAAACCACTTTTAGTCCCCTGCTTACGTCTTAGGATTCCCACCTTCTCTTGATCTTTGGCTTCTAATATTCCCTACTAACCAGACAGGTCTTGTCTAGCTATCTATTTTTAACATTTTATCTAATCTTTTTAATTTTCAAGTCTAGATCAGTCAGAGTACCTACTTGGACAATCTCACTCTCCACCCCCAAAGTGGAAATCCTCAGTTAATTCTTTTTTTTTTTTTAGATTTTATTTTATTTTTTTTAGAGAGACGGGGAGGGAAGGGGGAAGAGGGGCAGAGGTATCGATGTGAGAGAGAAACACCGATCTGTTGCTTCCCGCATGCTCCCCGACTGGGAACACAACCTGCAGCTCAGGCGTGTGCCCTGACCAGGAATAAAACTGGCCACCTTTCCCTTTAAAGGACGACACCCAACCAGCTGAAATACACGAGCCATGACCTCAGTTAACCCCTGAGACAGCGTTGGACCTTTCTCTACCGCAGCGCTGGCAGGCCCTTTTTCAGAATTCACGTCCGAGACGCATGCAGACCCCACGGTAACACTCAGTGCTCACTGTTTGTTCAGAATCCCATTGTAGTCAGACAGTTCTGGCTTCTAGGTCCCTTTTTCCTCCGTGCAACCAAATTCTGGTTCCCTTTTGTTTCTCCCAGCTGTCGAATATCTGCTCCTTGAAGCAGCACAGGTACATCTGCCTCTTCATCTGGCAGCTCTTCGAGTGTTTCCTTCCTCCTCCTCCTCCTGTGCCACTAAGATCTTTGGATTAAGGGCCCCAGGGTCTGTCACTTCTCGGGCAGTGTGACTTAGGATCTCCATTCCCAAACATCAGGATCACTGACGGGCCCCCTCTGTTTGATGGCTGGCTCTCAGCTCCTCATGCACTGCATATTCAGAACCGCATCAACTATTGCGAGCATGGCCAGGCCACGCCAGATTTTGTGGACTGCCAGACACTCCTTTCCATGCCCTTCGCGGCTTTGCGTGGGTAGCTCTGTGGTTCATTACAGTCACGTCTTTCCTCCCCACCCCCTGTTCTCTAGACCCTCCCACCCTGATCTTTTTCGTGTGGACTGTCTTAAGGTAGCTCTTATTCATCCTGGAATTGTGAATAATAAGCATTTTTAAAAGGTAAATGATATACTGTTACCTGATTCTTTTTGGAATGGGCGTAGTTAAGCCCCTGATGTGATTCTGTTTATCTTTGCTTAAGAATAATTTACTTCAATAGAAATAATCTGGAATCTCAAAAACTCTTAAATTGTTGGTTTAAAAACCTAACACTTTGACTTGATATTTTATCCATCAATTCTTTCTGCAGCGGTTAGTAGTTATTCAGTTATAATTAAAAATAACTAAATCTTTTGAATTAATATGCCTCTTGCAGTTATAGTGGCCCTTAAGATATTTTACAGAGGAGTTTCATTTACTGTCTTTAAGGGAAGAGATTAAAGTTCTTAAAAGTCTCATTTTATCCAACATGTGATGTCAATTGCTATTTTATATTGACTGTGTCAATTAGATTTCCTGATTGCAGTCATCCAGTATATTATAATATATCAAGAACATCTATTAATTATAATTTAGATTCTTGTCATAAGTATTTTAGAAGTCTTCTAGCAGTGCTAGTAATAGTTAAAAGTGTTTAATTTTCTCAGTACATCTCCAGTTATTTTGCTCTTCTCAAAATAAAATCTTCGTTTCCCATGTTCCTGTTTTGATTTTATGACTTCTGACTGTGGGGTCACTAGTTTTGAGTAGACTTATTATAATTACATTCATGGCTAGATTTGTTCTGAATTTCAGGCAGTGAGGTTGGTGTCTGTTTAATAAGTTGCTAAGATCATTCAGGAAACTGAGTGAGCAAGAACATACAGCGTGTGTTCGAGTCGGCCGAGGGGCAGTTCCGGTGTCCGGGACGCAGTTGCCCAGGTTGTTAACCAGGAGGGTCCAGGGTTCAAGTTATTGTAAGGTTCAAGCTCTCCCTCCCAGGAGCACGCCTGTCCCTTTTCTCTACCCCCCTTCTTCCCCTGCAGGCTTGTGCCTCCTAAGCTCCAAGGATCCCCACAAGACCTGTAAGCGAGGGAGCAGTGGGCAGTGGCAGCTTTGTTTGGGACTAACCCCTGAACCTGTCCCCAAGGCCCCCTTTGCCCTGACTCCCCAGTGAGTGGGCAGCAGCCCTGCCTGGGCTTCCCTCCCCCTGTAACCTCTCTGGGGAGTCAGAGCAGCCCTCCTTGTCTCACTGTCCCCGGCTTCAATAAGTGTAATCTCGAACAAAGTTACTGTAAGCTTCGCATGCAAGGGTTTACTCAGTGAGTGGGAAAAAAGAATCCTCGCCTGGAGATAAAAGTTAGAGGAGGCTCTGGCTGGCGTAGCTCAGTGGATTGAGCGCGGGCTGCGAACCAGGCATCGCAGGTTCGATTCCCAGTCAGGGCACATGCCTAGGTTGCAGGCCATGGCCCCCAGCAACCACTGATGTTTCTCTCCCTCTCTCCCTCCCTCCCTTCCCTCTCTAAAAATAAATAAATAAAATCTTAAAAAAAAAAAAAGTTAGAAGAGTAACAAGTCAGGAAGGTAGCTGAAAACTTCCTTGAAATGATTAAAGCAAGCCAAGCGGTGAATTAAGCATGCTTTATTAATGGTTAAAATGTTTTTTTCATTGATTTTGATTGGAAGCATGAATGAACTCTAAATTGTATCACATTTTTGGAGAGGACTTCTAATGCTAATACCATTTAGTGACCTGAGATATTATTTTAAAGTATAGATTAATCTTAATAAAATGGCTAAAATAGTGGGAAATATTAGTTATTAAACCAAAAATGATATTTATTACCTGCCTTGGTCTGCATAGTTTCAAAACTGCAAAATACTTGCATTTATTAGTTTTAGATAATCTAGAAATATGAAGAATATCTGTATGTTCTTTTTTTTGAGATTGAAAATAGGGAAATAATCCTTAAGAAGAGAACATTTTAGAATACCTGCTTTTAAAAATTTCTAATGGGTGTCACAGCAGGATGCCCGACTTGTCCAACCTGCTCGAGTTCCAGCT
This sequence comes from Tonatia bakeri, assembly GCA_004024845.1. Taxonomy (NCBI): domain Eukaryota; kingdom Metazoa; phylum Chordata; class Mammalia; order Chiroptera; family Phyllostomidae; genus Tonatia; species Tonatia bakeri. The sequence goes on from PVIA01009012.1 coordinate 30,743, forward strand.
GGCAGCCCCACCTGGCAGGTGAGAGCCGACCTCGCCGGAGGGGGCGCGGGAACACTGACATTCCTCCTGGGGAACCCGGGCTGGCGGTGGTGGGACGGCTTTGTTGCAGGGGCCCCGAGTGTTCCTAGCACAGGTGCGTGTTAACACACACCTGCTGAGAAGTATCTTCGGCTCGCGAGGACTGCCTCAGTGCGTTCGTCTTACGAACAGGCTCTGATCTCTGACGTGTGTTTCCTCCTGTTGGAGAGGGGAGCGCGGTGTGGGAGAATGCAGGCTCTTAGGCTGGACTGCCTGATTCCAAGTCCCAGTTCTTGGGGACCTGAGGCAAGTGAACTCACAGCTCAGTGTCCCATTCATAGTACGGGATAATAATTCTGCCTCCTTCTTACGGTGGTTTTGAAGCGTGAATCAGCCCATATATGTTAAATCTTTCAACTAGTGCGTCACACATAATAAGCTTGCATTATTTTAATTTTTGTTAACCTTTAAATTTTTTTTGCTGTTACTGTTAACATGTTTTCTCTATTCGGTCCACAAAAATGGGTCAGTAATTCAGAAGTGGTTCACTGAAGTAAAAAATGAATGACAAAAATGGGAATAAAACACTACAGCTCAAAATAACATCATAAACATAGTGAACAGAAACTCAATATAATTATAGAATTTGAATCTTAATGCCCAGGAACCAGTGGATCTACAGGGTGATGATGTCACTCAAGTAACAGAAAAATAAAAATTGTAAATAGAAAGTACTAGTGACTCTGAAAAAATGGATTTTACTTGGCAGGTGATTTTTTTGTCCACGGTCTCCAGTGCTTTCTTCATTATGAAACTTCATCAGCCATGGCGTGGCTTTTGAGTCATTTTCAGGCAAAATACAGAGGAGTCTTCTCAGGTCCAGTACACAGCAGTGTTTTCCAGGGTGAGATTGGTGAATTTGTTTGCTGGGGGCCCAGAGTAAAGTAAAACCTCAGAGACATCGAAGGTTCATTCATCGTAACAAAAGCAGATTTGCTGAGAGGTTTGCCATCAGCCTCAACGCTGACGGCAAACATACTCAACGGGCAAGAGGAACGAACTTAGGAAAAATTCCTTTATCACATGCTACCCTTGCTTGGCACAGTATACCCATGGTGTAGTATGGGGGCACAGCTGTGTGTGTGAAGGAATATTTTACATTATAGTTTATTGAAATCACTGATAGAGTCAACCCTTAGCATAACACATATCAGGAAGAAATGTTCAGCGATTTTTCACTGAAAAACTTTGCTTCAGAAAGAGAGTTTTTAGTTGCTTATTTGTGGACTCCGATGTCAGTATTAGGTTCCTTGACACTCCTAACGACAGCCCCAGTGAGCGAGCAGCCGGGGAGACGCTGCTGTGCAGGTGATTGTCCAATTGTCCGCACCCCGCTTTTCCACCAGGGGGGTGGGAAGGCACCGTCACTAAATGTCTGTTCTCCACTGGCCTGTGTGAGGGTATGTTCCCAAGTAAATAAATAGCTCAGCTTTTCTACATTGAATTTTGCTGGCTGTCAAGATATTTTTGAAATAGGATGTGGAATAAAGTATTTGTTCTTGGTCTTGTTGTGAATAAAAGCCATTTCTGGGATATTGCTTGGTTCAGGCAGGCATTACATCACATAAGCATTTTTATCTTTTCTGATTTAATTTTTCTCTTCCTAGTCAGTGACAGAAATCAAATGCTGAGAACTTTTAAAAACTGGATGATGATGCTGACAACTTGATTACTAAGAATTCGACTCTTTTCTAGCATGTAGTGAATTTCGTCCCCAAAAAGCAATAATATGTTGAGCATACGTAAAAATCGGAGGCAAGTAAACACAGAACAATGAAGAAGCCACTCGCCACTGTCTCCAGGTTGAAACATTCCATTTCCCAACTTTAAAAGATGACTCAGGATGCTAACAGATGCTAAAAGAAACCTTTCAGAAGTTTCTCCATGATACCTGGGTTTATTTTTAAGGCCAATATCTATACTACCTACTGTAACAAAACATGGCATCCATTGACAGCTGTCTGTATCACAATAAGTTATGATTTTCTAATTTATCTAAATTAAAATATATTTGAACCTAGATGTAAGGATGTGCTGATAGGGGATACCTATTGTTAATTTTTAAATATTGTGTTTTATTGATACTCAAATATTATGGTGAACATAAAACATTTTTTTGATCACAGTCAGTCGTCTGCGTGTGCCACGTGCCCAGTGCGGGCAGTCATAGCTGGCACATTTGAGCTATGCTGCCTTAGACATTGGAGAGCTATCGTTCTAGTCTGGTGTTCAGTCTGTACTATTCAGTCTGTACAGGCAGAGCTTCCTTTGGGAACCATTTATTCATCTGTAAAAGTGAGAATAGCCAGGCAGTCTCACTCATTAAAGTATTATTACTTACTAAACCGATAGACTTTTTAAGCCGAACAGCTCCTTTGAATGCCGTAGACCCTGTGAGGCTGGAGGTGACAGGAGACCTGCAGAGCGTCCCGTCCGCCCTTCCTCCGTGGGCGTGAATCTCCCTGGTAGCTCCCCTGGCGCACTCTCTCTGGACTTCCCCGAGTGGGAGAGGGCCGCAGTGAAGCCTCCGTGACACGGACAGGAGGGCAGGTCCAGTGTTGGGCAACTTGGTTTCATTTCCTGTGGTTGAAACTCATGTAAGGTTTATTCATTTGTAGTTGAGTCCGATGGTTTCTCTTTCCCGTAACCTTTATATTATTGATTTTCTTTCATGGCATCAAAGCCAAACAGGACAAATATTTAAGACTTTTCATTAATAGACTTTTAATTATTTAAAGTCCGCCACTAATCCTCCTCCAAGACATCACTTCCAGGGCAAAATTGCTCCAGTTCTATCAGCCCTTTTTACTGTCCGTATCTCCTCCTCTGTTCTCTGTGGCCCGGGTCTCTGCCTTCGAGTGCTCTTCAGAACAGGTGTGGTCCGCCTGTGGTGGTTTGTGACTGTTTTGTTGTGTAAGAAGTTGTGTTTACTGAGGCAGACCAGCTGTGTGCCAGAAAGTGTGGGCTCGGTGCAGCCCGGTGTTATTTAACCCGGACAGCGTTGCACGTGGGCCTGATTGTTGACAGTGCGCTGATAAGGTAGCTGAGACTCAGATACTAAGTAAATTGCTCCAGGTAACTTACCCAGGAAGTAGCCGAGCTGTGTCTCCTATTCCCTTTCATATTTCATTGCACCATGACTCACATTGCACAACCTTGTTACACTTACCGCCTCGGCCACATCCTTTTTTGAATTAAAAAAAAAAAAAAGTATTGCATGGATTCTGAAAACCTTTAAATTATACAGAAATGTATGAAGAAAACTCTGTTCCACCCCGGTAACTCTGGTGGTAGTGTGAAATGTGATTGCTTTTTACATTCCTGCTCCACCACTTAATTTCTGTACATAAATAAAAAGGGTTATAAAAATGTACCTGTTGAATTGTAAGGGTTGAACAAGTTAATATGTATAAATGACATGTAGAGTAGTGTCAGGAACACAGTAAGAACTCAAGTGTTAGTTGCCCTTATTCATACAAACACATGGATATTCAGATGTGTGGAAATAAATACAATACAGTCAACTAGTATTTGACAAGCGAGCCAAATATACTTAATAGGGAAGGGATAGTCTTTCAGATAAATGGTGTTGGAGAAACTGGACAGCCACATGCAAAAGAGTGAAATTGGACCCTGTCATACACCAGGCATAAAGATTAACTCAAAATGGGTTAAAGACTTAAATGTAAGACCTGAAACCATAAAACTCCTACAAGAAAACATAGAATAAAAGGTCCTTGACGGTAGTCTTGACAATGATTTTTTGGATATAACATCAAAAGCACAAGCAACCCAAGCAAACAGGTGGGACCACATCAGACTAAGAACCTTCTGCGTAGCAAAAGAAACAACAAAACGAAGAGGCAGCGTACGGAATGGGAGAAATATTTGCAAACCACATGTCAGGTAAGGGGTTAATCTCCAAAAAATACTGAGTTAGCCAAAAAGTCCGTTAGTTTTTTTCCATATAATAAAAGACTAATTTTTCATTTTCACAAATAACTTTATTGATTTGGTTATTTTGAGTAGGTCAGCTGTCCCCCACGTGTTATAACATTGATTATTCTCAATGTCTCGATTTGATCACTGTCAACTTCACCTGGTCTACCCGACCGTGGAGCATCGTCCAGCGAGAAATCTCCAGCATGGAACTTCACAAACCTCTTTTGACATGTTTGACCAGTCCCAGCACCTTCTCCACACACTGCACAAATCTTCTTTTGTGTTTCAGTTGTGCTTTTTACCTTTCTTGAAATGATAGAGCATCATATGTCAAAAATGTTGCATGTTTTCTTCCATCTTCAATATTAAAATGGCTACACAATTTTGATGCTTTTTTAAATGCAAGCTGATATGACACCTGTCACAATTCAGTCTAACAAAATTGTTTTGAATGAAGTTAGAGACAACTAAGTGCTACTATAGCCGTCTTATGGAAAAACCAAACTTTTTTGGCCAACCCAATATAAGAAACTCACACAACTCAAATTCAAAAAGACTAATAACCCATTTTACAAAGAGGCAGAGAACCTGACTAGGCTTATTTCCAAAGAAGACATACAAAGGGCCAGCAGATTCATGAAAAGATGCTCAGCACCACTAATCATCAGGGAAATGCAAATCAAAGCTCCAATGAGACATATGGCTCTCATCACACTTGTTATAACCAAAAAGACAAGAGGGAAGTACTGGTGGGGATGTGGAAAAAAGAATCCTGATACACTGTTGGTGGAAATGTAAATTTTCACTGTTGAAACCAATATAGAGGTTTCTCAAAAAATTAAAAATAGAACTGTCGTATGATCCAGCAATCCAACTTCGGGGTACTCATCCAAAGGAAGTGAAATTGCCATTGTGAAGAGATGTCTGCACCCCATGCTCACTGCAGCATCATTTACAACAGCCAAGATGTAATATCAGCCCTAGTGTCCTCAGTGGATGAATGGATAGAGAAGATGTGAGGCATTACTCAGCCATAGAAAAGGGGAATCTGCAATGTGCAGCAACATGAGTGGACCTTGAGGGTGTTACGCAATAAGCTAGAAAGACAATTACTGTGTGATAATCACTTATATGTGCAACCCTAAAAAGCCGAAGTCATAGAAACAGCAGAATGGCGGTTTCTGGGGTGAGAGATGGGGAAACGTCCGTCCCCTATGCAGCATGTGACTGTAGTCAACAGTGTTCTGTTACATGCTTCAGGGGTGCTAAGAAAGTAGATCGTAAGTGTTCTTGCTGTAAGAAATAGTGGCTATGGGGGGCGATGGGTATGTTAACTAGCCTTTCATGACAGTCACTTTGCAACATGTACCTGTGTCAATCACCACGTACACCTTAAACTTGCACAGTGTTATTTATGTGTCAGTTATATCTCATTTAAAATGGGGATATAGAAATGTCTTATCCACATCAGGCTAATAAAACTATTCCTTAAAATAAAAACCTCAATGAATTAGCTTAACAACAGTTTACAGATAGGTGAGAGTCGGTATAAGAAAATATCCAGAATAAAAAGAGGCCATGCAATAATTTAAAAACTGCTTAATCAATCTAAAATAAAGCTTAAGAAGTTACTAAAACAGGAATATACCGTAGGTAGGACTGATAGAAAGCAAGAAGTCAGAAGGTAAATACGACGGTTATGTCTAAGTAACTATAATGAATTAAATGCAGTGGTCTAGATGTTCCAAATTTTTTTTTGCAAAAAAAAAAGATACATGTGGAATTTAAAAAAAAAATTGCTATATTTTCTCCATTACCATTTGGTCCACTTATACTCCCTCCACAGTCGCAGCCTCCGCACTGTCGTCCATGTCCGTGCGTCCTTTTCCTCTTTGCTGTCCCTCCACTCCCCGACCGCCCCCCCTTAGCTGTCATCCTGCTGTCTGTCTACAGGTCTCTCTCTGTTTTCCTTGTCAGTTCAGTTCGTTCATCAGATAAGCACCCCTGTATTCACTGCAGTGTTATTCACAATCACCAGCGTGTGGAAGCAGCCCAAGTGTGCATCAGTGGATGAGTGGATAAAACCACTGTGGGACATTTACACAATGGAATACTACTCAGCCACAGAAAAGAAAACTTTACCCTTTGTGATAGTATGTATGGACCTGAAGAACATTTCACTAAGTGAAATAAGTCAGTTAGAGAAAGACAAATACCATATGGAATTCTTTAAAAACAAAACAATAATGGGGGCAGTCTGTATTGAATATCCTCAGCCTGCTTTGATCACCCAAAATTTATCATGTTCTTCCGTATATGTCAGTGTACTGTAGTTTTTTTTTCTTTTTTTTTTTTTTAAGATTTTATTTATTTATTTTTAGAGAGGGAAGGGAGAGGGAGAGAGAGAGAGGGAAATATCAATGTGCGGTTGCTGGGGGACATGGCCTGCAGCCTAGGCATGTGCCCTGACTGGGAATCGAACCTGCGATGCCTGGTTCGCAGCCCGCGCTCAATCCACTGAGCTACACCAGCCAGGGCTTTTTTTCTTTTTATAGCTGGAAAGTATACTAAATTTGGTTGCTATATTTATCTATTCCCTTACTGATGTGTATTTAGGTCGTCTTCATGCTATTACACATAATCGTGTAGGGATCGGTCTGCATACATATCATTACTTGTGACAACCATCAGTAAAAAATCATTATTTGTGAGACCTGACTGTCTGAACCTACACATAGAAATTTACATTTGTTTCTTGAAAAATATTTTATTTCGGTTGAATTGGCCTGTTTTCACAGTGCACTATCATTGGATAGGTTTTGCTGCTGTGGTCCAGTGGCTTCATTGTCCTTGGTTTTATGTCATTTTTTTTATTACGATCAACCTTCCCTCCTTGACATCTTGAAAATTGTGGATTAAAAAAGGTTGAATTCAGAGTTTAGAACAGAATGTTTTGTTTAGTGTAACTGACTTTGTCATTGATTTGTCTGTCAGCTATCAGAGGAGTCCTCTTAGGTGGAAGCTGACCTTTTCGGCGCAGTCAGCCGCCCAGGTGTGAGTGACCTTCTGCCCGTGCACTTCTCCTCCGTTGCACGTACGGCAGCGTCACAGCGGGCCTCACTAGTCCTTCGCCAGATCTCGCTGAGAAAGTAGTTCTTTAGTGAGTAGACTTTGCTGCCCAGTCTGGAAGAATGGTAAATTACTCTACATTTGGGGAAACTTGACATATAAACAACAGATGTCTCCAGTGTGGGAAATGCCTGAAAAATGTCTCAAAAACGCCCACAGGTCTGTGTGCACACACACACACGCACAGTGTCAGTGTCACTTTGATTCTGTTGGACTGGCTTCCACGTGATTGGTGTAAGCATTGCCAAGTTCCTTTTGGAAATTCTTTCTTAAGATCGAATTTGATGTAACCGGTTAAAATATATTTTCAGAACATTGGGTTGATCTAAACCATTAAAAGTGGCTGCATGAAGCTGAAATAAAGTGCAAAAGTAATTTTCAGTGTGTGCTGTGCTGTTACTGTGCAGTGAGCGTGTCACGTGACCAGCTAACACGGGGCTCTGCCGAGCACAGTGAAGGGAGGAATGTTGAGTTCTGTGCACATCTGTATTTGTTCGCCTTTTAAAGATTTTAGAGCTTAAAAACTGCATATATCCCTTGATGTGAACCTTTCAAGAGTTCTAAAGTGACAGAATACAGATTATTCTCATTTTCTACTGGAAGAAAGTGAAGCATGGGGAAATAAAGTAATTGCTCAGAAAAAGGAGTGATTCATTCCAATTCTCAGGAGCGTCACGGAAACCTTCACACGAGAGGTTGCCCTTACCCAGGGCTTCCGTCTCGTTAAGGGCTGATTGTGGAGAGGGGCAGGAGGCCAAGCAGCCAGCAAAAGCAGAGAGGCAGGGAAGAACCCAGGAGGGTGTGGAAAGCTGAGCGGCTGGCACGTATCGGGAGACTGGGCCAAAAGGGGAATGTGAGTCCAGCACCTAGTCGGTCCTGAATGCCAGGTTCAGGAATTTGGGCTTGTGTGTGTAACAGTGGGCTACCAGCTGAGGGAATTTGAGGAGGGAGAAGGCCTCCCGTGGGGCCAGGAACAGAGCAGAGACCTGCTGCTCCTTACTGTTCTGAGGCTTGGGGTTTGACACCCACAGATGTCCCCGTGCCCGCAGGAAGGACAGCCACCCGCTGGTTGTCTGTGTTCACTGCGCCGTGCTGTAAGGGGTCTTCCGCTGAGTGAGTGCCTCGTGAACACGGTTAACCGCCCGCTCAGACCCGAGGTGCATGGCCTTCCCTCCGGTCGTTGCCTCGCCCCCGGTGCACCGTCTCTGTGGGCCTGTCCCACGGAAGCCCGTGTGCTTTGCTCGGTTCGCCCCCGCAGTGGTCGCTGTGGGCGTGGCCGTGGGAAATGGATTGTGTGATCCTCACACATGCTTATTGGGTGTAAAAGATTGATATGGGTATCGTTTACTTCCCAGAAATTCACATATGAGGATTCTAATCGTAAGGAATTCGTGCCTACTAAAATTCAAACAGTGCTGAGCATTTATTCTGTCCCAGGCACCTGTCGGCGGGAGGAAGGAAGAGTAAGGTTAAGTCCCCAGGCAGGTTTTGTGGAGCATCATTTACTTCCGTTAATTTATTTGTCTGTCAGCCCTTATCACAGTGCTTGGCTATTCTTATTTGCAAGTCTTACCACTATGAATGCCTTCCCCTCCCCCAGGGGACCATTTTCCCTTGTCCTGCTACCTGAGCAGCCTCCTCAAAGGCCACTTCTTCCCAGAATTCTTATCCAACTCTTCCAAGCCATCGTCAGTTTGATCCAACAAACCCTTGCAGAGGGTATTCTGTTGGGTACAAGGTCCTGTGTGAGTGACAGGCACAGGAACTGTGCTGGACTTCATCTTTATAACCTCAGGACTGGGCATAGCAGGGGCTCCAAATGCGTCTTAGTAGGAAGTAAGGGGCCTCTGTTCTCCTGAGGAGGCAGACTTAATCAGCAGTTAGGGCAGCACAAGCGGCCTGTGTGTTCACTTTGATGGGAGCTGGAGAGGGTGGAGACTGGACACAGTGGTGGGGAGTGTGGCCCTGCTGCCCGTCCCTGCAGAATGCACGCGTCGACCCACTCCGCCAGAGGTCACTGAGTGCCCACCACAGTCAACAGCTGTTTGGGCCCTGTGGGTCTGTGATGTTGAGGTGGTGTAAATGCTTTTGAAGCAGGGAAAGCATTTCTGGGAGATTTCTGTGACTTGTGTGTTTCACGCAGAGAGTGTGGTGGATGTTCTCTAGTATTCACTAAAGGGACAGAAGCCCCCTTAACCTGTAGCTTTTGGAAAATCCTGTCTTCCTTTCTGAGAATGCTCTAAGCAGGTCTGTCCTATCCCACCTGTAATGCCACGTACTCCACCCGGACTTTGGCTTCTGACTTATTTCCAGTAGCCACCAGCACGGTGGCTCACTGTCCTGGTGGACGGTGGGACCTGGCGAAAGCCTGGGCCATCCTAGAAGCCTGTGCATTTGCTGATGGCTGTCTGACTATAGCCAGCTAAGTCAATAGTAGAAGCTATTGGTGGTTTCTTAGATTAGGTTCTCTAGAGGCCAAGCCTGTGTACGTGGTTTATCGAGGAGCTGCGGTCGGAAGAAAGCAGTAAGGAAGTGAGGGGAGCAGGAGAGAGCCAGAGAGGCAGCTGCTTCTAGCCGGTCTAGCCTCTGCCTGATCCCCGTGGGACCACCCAGTTGCCCACTTTGTATTGGGGCTCAGCCTTTTCCCCTTGTTCATGGGAATTATCTTCCCGTCGGTTCTGAACTAGGTGGCCCAAAGGACCTTCCCCGGAAAAGGGCTCAATCGTGAATCCTCAGCAGCCAGCCCTCACTGCCCCGCGAAGCTTCACTGATGCGGGCGGTCTCTGTGTGCAGAAGCTGGCGTGCGCTCGTTACGTTAGCGTATCTCCTCCATTCACAAGTGGAGTTGCCTGCCTAGAAAGGTAGTGGCATAATATCTATGCAGCACTTCGAACTTAAAAAATCAAGTTTATTTTCTTAGTTTGCTGTTCCCTGCAAAAACTGTGCTAGGTAAGTGGATAGTCATTGATGTTTCACAGCTGAAAGCATAGTAATACATGAAGGTTGAGTGGCTTCAGGTCAAGCAGAAGAGTTTCTACTGGGTACTCTGTTTAACCCTCGCAGCCGTCCTGTGAGGTGGCATGGTCATCCCCAGAAGCTGGGATGCAGGCAGGGTACGTGGGGTGCCTGCGTCCTTAGAGCTGGCACACAGGGGAGCCTGTCCGGCTCCACCTCTCTTAGCCCCCACGTACCCCACCACCGCTGGGTGGGGTAGGCAAAGCCAAGTCCAAAACCCACGTTCTGACCCCTACAACTCTTGGAAAGAGGCCTCTAAGCATGAATGAAGGCCCATCAGTGTGAAATTTTAAATTTCTCAACTGTTTAAAACTAGCAAAGCATATCCAGCCGAGTCGTTAAAGCTTGGGGGGTTGCTCCCTCAGGAGTAGCCACATTTGTGATATTTTAGTTGTTCAATTTATATTCATCTTATATGCCTGTCCAGATTGACAGGACAGCTTGAGACTCCAGACACTGTGTACCATAATTCCCTTGGTTTTTTCATAGTGAGGCATAAATAAATTATGAGGTAGAACTTTGAGAATTTTTAATTAATTTAAGTTGAGAATACCACAGGGTAATACTATCTCAGGCATCTTGAAGGCTCGAGAGGACAGGCTGTTCTGGCTCAGTCACTCACTTGTTTGGCAGCACCGGTGAGCATGCTGTGCCCGGCCTCGTGCTGGCTCGGCAGCAAGGGGCCGGCACTGTATGGACAAGGAGATAGGGAGTTACGACATCAGCCAGGCTTTGAGGAACGGCATTTTTAGGCCTTTAAAGTTATGTTTTTGGTTAATGGCAGGATAGCCCTGTCTTAAAGTCAGAGATGGTCGTACGCTGAGTCTGCCAGCACGGCAGTCTCCGTTGCAGCACCTGTGTGGGGGGTGCTGGCGTGCAGTCCTGCCACTGCCGAGTCAGCCGGCTCTGAAACGAGCCTTAGGAAATCCGTTCGTAACGTTTTAATGTCAAAACACATCTGACCTGCAACGTATGATAAGGTGAGTATGGTGGTCATGATGGAGTCCGTTTAAGTTAGCTAAGAGAAAAAACTATCATTCAGCTCAAAACAAGAATTAATTAGAAATGTCAGAAGCCAGGTGTGATTCTGGGGAAAGCGGATACCTCAAAAACATTTATTGAAATCTTATTGAAAATAAAAATGAACTTCAGTTGTCCCCTGAATGTTTTAGCAAAGATTTTATGTTGAGGCTGGGTCTTAAAGTTTTGCTTTTCTTATCTAACATAAATTGTACAGAGTTAGAAATGAAAAAACTTCAGAACTTTATGGGAATTAACTAATATAAAATAAGTGAACTCACTAGTTTGGCTTGCTGTACCTTAAACAACAGAAGACTTTATTTCAGGTAGATAAATATCAGGCAGGTCTCCCCTCCTTCATCCCATGTGCGCTGATTAGTACGGGCCATACCTTTTAAAGTGGCAGGTTTTGAGAGTGTGTGTTCTGTCTTCTGTCCGTAGCCTGTATCTTCAGACTTGTGCTGGCGTGGCTGTGAAAGGTGCCAGGTGCCTGGATAGTTCCATAGGATGCTCTGCATTATTACATGCTGTTTACTCTGAAAACCACTAAAGAAGGTGGTTTTATTTTCCCTTTCAAAATACGAGCTTAAGTGTTTATGTTTTCCTTAATAATAACCTGTGTATGTAGGGTCCTATTTCAGTAGTATGTCCCAGGCAGTCAAGGACAAATGGGGTATGATGTAACCGAAATTAGCTTCCTAGCAAATAAGCATGTTTTCTGCTGCAGACGTGCACAGCTGTCACGTGAAAGAGTGTGTGCTGTGTGTGTGCGAACAAGTGTTCTAGGTCCTGGAGGGAAAAGTAGTGAACTGCGTAGACAAGTTCTTGCCCACTCAGAACTCACTTTCTGATGGGAGCTGGGAGAAGGACAGTAAGCCAGTAAAGTAAGTATCAACTGTTAAGTGTTCAGAAGAAAATAAAATAGTATCAGAGAGAACTAGATCACCACTATAGTAATACTAATATTTATTGTTATTAGGAGTGCTATAATTCAAGAAGATGAATTGTTTAAGTTTAAGGTTGTCATCACTTCAAGGGTACTAGTTTCTATCCTCCGAACTGTCCTCAGGATTTCCTGAATGTATGCAGAACAGAGTTGTGTTTCCATCCGTGGAGAAGTAACTGCTACCGAAGGTCCCTCCCCCCGCCCCCCACTGTAAACCACTGCAGCGCTGGCCAAAATATATCAAATAACTGTGTGCAGCATCCGACAACAGGCCGCTCGGGCCGTGATCCCTCAGAGAAGGAAAGGAGAGGAGGCAGCACCCTCCACGTCCTGTTGCCTGAAGGCAGTTTCCAGGGACTGTCGCCCCAGAGGTGAGGAGCCTTCACAGGGAGGAAGAGTTCTGGGTGGTGGCAGAGGAGGCCCCCGAGTCCTCGGCTGAGTAGCACTTTGCTCATGTGTAGGCCAGAACTCCACAGGCTGGGCCAAGAACCATGGGGAAGCAGCAGGTCCAGTCGTTTCCGCAGTTCACAAAGGACTGGGGGTAGTTCATGCTCCCACCCACAGGGCGGAAGGACCTCATGATACAAGGGAAATAGGGTAGAGTCTGCAGAAGAGTATCACCTAAGGAATGAGGCTGAATTATCCCTAGATTAAAGTCTGCTCTGGACTTGCCCTGACAATTCTTGAAAGCAAGCCTTGAGAGAGAAGACCGATCTGAAGCAACTTAACTGCCTGCCAGGACAAGTCCACCTGCAGCAACATCCAGCCTCCAGAAACACAACGCTCAGTGACTAACAATGCAGAAAGCAGTAAAATACGATCTTTCGGGCATTGGGGGGGTGGGATCAAGTAATAGAAACAAACCCAGCATTACAGACGGAATTAATAGACAAGAAGGGTAAAGACCCCGGTAAGATGTCCACAGGTGGCAAGTGCACTGGCTGAGGAAACAGCAACGTGGAGACCGAAGAAGAAAAGATCAGTGAACTTAGAAAGAGCGATAGACGGAATCCAGTGTAAGGCGGAGGGAGGAAAATGACGGAAAGAAATGGAGACCCACTGTAAACTGGGGGAGAACACCACGTGGTCTCAGGTGTGTGCCATCAGAGTCTCAGAAAACGGGGAGGACGGCAGAGAGAGAGAAGAAAAGAATGGCTATAATTCATTTCAAAGTTGATGGAAGTGATAAATCCAAGATCTGACATATCAGTGACCCAAGAAAAGAAACATGAGGAAAACCAGAATAAGACTCGTAATCAGATTGCTGAAAATGCAAGTGAAAATTTTAGGGAAGACGTGACTGTAGTGACAGGAAGCAAACCAGTGGTTGCTGAGAAAGAAGAAAGGAAGGGAGGGCGGGGGGGCGGTGTGATGGGCGTCCGGGCTTCCGGAGGGGGACCTTTCTGTCTTGATTGAAGATACGGTTACATAATGTTACTCGTTTGTCAAAACCCATCAAATTGTGCGCTTAAATTGGTGAATTTTAGTGAATATAATCTGTACTTAACTAAAGCTGATTTTTAAAGTATGCAAAGAGGTTTTCATAAACACCCGAGGGTTTGATGACAGCCTCGTGTGGCGCACAGTGTGGCGAGTTCTTCAGCAGCTCACCTGGTCTGGTGCCCAGGTGACGCACCAGAGCTGTCGGCTGCTTCCCATCAGCCGCAGATGGCGGTGCTCTGCCGTGGGGGCTTCGGGATGAATGTCCACGGGCAGACGTGTGTGCAGAGTAGGGTAGCCAGTAAAGAGATCGGGCCGTGTGTTTGGAGAAAATCGAGCACGAGAGAGGTTTGACCGCAGGGAAGGAGGTACCGCAGGGGAGGCGCACACCGGCCGTCCCCAGACACTCCCGCGGGGCTCGGGTTCCCGCCTGACCTCCCTCCCAGTGTTCTGGCTGCGGGACAGTAGGTTTGCACCCCCTGCGAAGTTTTTCAGTTGTTCAAGTTCGGCAGCTTTTTGAACTGGATGGTGTTTGGCAAGGATGGTATGCTGTCAAGGAGATTCTGGAAACTTCTGAATAACATGCCCCAATTTCAACTTGTGTTAATGCTTTTAAAGCGTGAGCTGTGATTGCACAAATTACTTAAATTCAGTGGCCTCCCTGATGTCTGCTGCTTAATCTCTTTGCCCGGCTGACAGGTTTGCGTCTTGCTTGTTTTTGTACTGCATCCTTACAGAGTCTACTTGCGTGTGATGCTGTGTTTTCCGGGTTCTTCTCTCACTTCTGTTGTGGTTCTTCCTTTATGATTATTTTGATAGGCGGCTGAACTACATTGCTTTCAGAGTGATTCCCAAAGCTACAGTCTCATAAGTTGGATTATGAAAGTTATATAAACCCCCTCCCCAAAACTGAGAAATCCTTCTCTAAAGCAGTATGCGATGGAGCGCGCAGCGCAGTGTACACTTGCCCGTTCGGTAAGGGAATCGCCTGTCCTCTCCAAGTCAGTTTCCTTCTTTTACGAAACGGGATAATTACCCTGCTCTGAGCACATGGTGCACATTTGGTGGTCGTGTGCACCAAATGATCAACTAAAATAATGCACATGAAAATGCTCTGCCTTGCAAACACACTCTGTACACAGAGATGACTACTAACTTAGTTATTAAGGTGCAGATGCTTATCTTATTTTATAAATATGTTTCGGGTTTCTTGTGTTTAGAGTTGTATCCTAGCAGAGGATTTTATACACGGAGATTGCTTATCTAGTTAAACTTAACACATTAAGTATATCCCAAAGAATGCTGGCTTTTCCAGTACCATAAATAAGGCTTGTTGACTCTGGCCACAAAGTTTTATTCTTGAAAAGTTGCTTTGGTAGGTGGTATCTTTAGGGTTTACCATTCAGCACAGGCTTCATCCACTAGCTAGCAACACCTTTTTTTTTTTCTTTGGTAAAATTTATTTATATTTTGTCTCTTCCCAGAAATTAGAGGCAGGGCTGGTTTATTTTAAGCACAACCTAGAGGCAGAGTCCTAAGGCAAGCCTGTCCCTTCAGTTCTCTTCCCGAAGCTAGATAGTGAGTACAGTCACACAGCATTGACCCTGGTCGTTTCCAGCCGCACCTCAGGAGTTTCGTTCCACGGCGTCACCCACGGAGCAAATGTGTTATTTACTGCATGGTTAGGCCTTCTAATCAATGGTAATGATCTCACTGACTTCAACACCAAATCAGATCGGAATCCCACTGTACTCAGTATCAAGCCACTTGACTTTCCCAGTGATTTTTTGATTATGTGTAAATGGATTATCTACAGATTTTGCCCATCAAACTGTTTTCTGAGATGTCCCTTACCCCTTATTCTTGTCTTCCAGCTCTTAATGTCTTAAGGAATGTAAATTGATTTTATTAAGAGCTGAGGTTGAGTAGGGGATGACAACAATAATTCTTCACCATACATAAAATGTATTTTTTAAATTTTATTTGTTTATTTTAGAGAGAGGGGAAGGGACTGAAAAACAGAGGGAGAGAAACATCCGTGTGTGAGAGAAACATTGATCAGTTGCCTCTCACACAGCCCCAACCAGGAACCTGGCTTGCGACCCAGGCATGTGCCCTGACTGGGCATCGAACTAGCGACTTTGTGCTTTGCAGCACGATGCTCAACCAAACGAGCCATGCTGGTCAGGGCAGAAATATACTCTTACAATGGGAGATGGCGTTTAAAATCTTCTCCATTGCTTTCCTCTTTTACCAGATGTGTAAGGTTTTAGTAGCATGCTCAGGACTTGGTTAGTTGTTGTGGGGACGGACCCTCAACTGCGTGTCTTGCTCTGCACCAAACGTTCTTTCCTTGGTCACATCACGTCCCAGCGCTGCTGTTGTCACCACCAGGTTGCTGTGTTACATGACGCCCCTATTTCTTTTGGATTCTCATCAGATAATGCCAGAATGTAAAAGTTTTAAGATAGAATATGCAGAGGAGGGAACATTTTTGTGTATAATAACTTCTACTCATTTTCATTAGTGACATTTCACCAGAGGATTGTTCAGAAGGTGACTGTGCAATGCTAGATGCTTTGATTCTTTTGCCCAAGGATTTAATAATATAGTGGCCCAAGCCTTCTTTAGTTATCCCAAATTTCTTTTAAACATACAGCCAACAGACAAATATTGGTGAACATGTAAAAACTCAGGATGTAGAATTTTTATGAGCCCTTACTGAAGAAGTTACCAGAAGACAAATTTCAGCCAAATAGGAGGTGGGTGGGGACTCTCCGGCATAGAGACTAGCATCTCATCATTAAACTCAGTGTGCTCCGTGGGACTAAAGCAGGAGAGAGCGACTGCCACGAAAAGAATGTAAATGTTATAAAATCTGATGGTGTAGAAATAATAAAATAAAAGGTGAGACAGGAAGAGGAAGAAAGGTGAGAAGTAGTGGATACAAGCTAATATCCTCGGATTTTATAGCTGGGAGACAAAATCATTTAAAACAAAGATTTAAGAATATTTAATGGTTAAAAAAGCAAACAGCAAGAAACATTATAAAATCAATTAAAAGTGTGTGGGGGAGGATGATAGAGAGGAAATGAAGACGTTCTTATTTATCCTTGGTCTTATTAGTGAGTGCAGCAATGTTTATGTAGTTGTATATATAAAAGTAACCACAAAAATAGAAACGTAACTCTTCTGAGTAATAATATAAAACACAGAACATAAGGCAAAGAAAGCACAGACCATAATGTGAAAGATTTTCTAAAAGGTACTACAGAAGCTCAGAAATGGAATTTTTTAAAAAATAACTACTTACAGTAAGCAGCATCACACATGTAAAGGTCTTGCTATTTTCAGAGTCCGTGTTTGCAGACTCACCCACTCACTGAAGCGTGTCTGTGACCCTCCCGTCCCCACTGGGGGCACTTCCCCGTCGTCGTGGGCGCCAGCCGCGCAGTGAGGAATTTGAGGTTGAGCAAGACGACAGTCTGCCTTTTCGTTGCCACTCTCCTACCATAAACAGTTATTTGTCAGAAATGCATATAAATAAAGTGTCTTTAAAACAGAAACATGCATGAGAAAGGTTACATTGGTATCAGTTGACAAAAACATTGTATCCAGAGGCTTACAGGAACCTAACCCCATATTTCCCCTTGGTCAGGAATTTTCAGCCTTTTTCCTCTCATGGCCACGTAAACTAATTACTTAAATTCTTCAGGGACACCAAAAATTACATTTTCTTACAGCTCTGACAAAAACAGCATATAATTTTGGTTCATTCACAGTGGGCAGCTATTGTTATCTTATTGTCATTTTTTATTTGACAATATAAGGGAAAAGAATTCAGTTCCCCTGACTAAAGTGTCAGGTATTGCATGTTTCAAACATTCTTGTGGCTCAACTGTTTGAAAAATCACTGTCATAAGTATTCACTAATTCAGTGTTTGTAATAACTTTGTAAAATGTAACTATGGCGGATAAGCATTGACCCATACTTAGGGCTGATTCTAGCAAAAGGTGTACAAGACTTGTGCATTGAAAACTATAAAACATCGCTGAGAGACAGAACATATCTCTAAATATATGAAGAGCTATGCCATTTGCATGGATCAGAAAACTCAGTATTTGTGTCAGTTCTTATCAAATTGATTTGTAAATTCAATACGACTCCCAGTGATAATTCCAGCAGGCTTTTTAAAAATTAGCATTCCCTTGAAAATACAAAAAGCTAAAAACACCAAAACAGTATTGAAAAAGAAGAACAGAATTGGAATGCTTATACTGACTTCAAGACTTATTTGAAGCTACAGTAATAAGACTGTGATATTGGTGAAAAGATATATAATGGAGTCCAAAAATAGACCCACATACATATGAACAAACTGATGTTCATCAGATGTGCAAAGGAAATTCTGTTGAAAATGAATAGCTTTTTAAGGTGCTGGACCACTTGGATCCATGTACAGAAATATCAACCTTGATTCATACCTTTTACTATGTATAAAAATTAGCTCAAAGTGGATCATAGACCTAAATATAAAATTTCTAAAAGGAAACATAGGAGAAATATTTTGTGATTTTTGAATTAAACAAAGATTCGTTAGATAGAAAAACAAAAGCATGATCCATAAAGGACAAATTGATAAATTAGACATAAAAATTAAAAGCATTTGCTCTTTGAAAAAGATTGCTGAGAGAATGGAAAGATAAGATGTACACTGGGAGAAAAATATTTGCAGATCATCTCTTTGATAATAAAAGAATTTGTTTTCAGAATATATAAAGAATTCCCAAAACTCAATAATAAGGAAACAGCCTAATCTTTAAAAATGGCCAAAAGATTCGAGCAGACCCTCCACCAGAGAAGATGTAGGGGTGTCACATTAGCATATGAAAGTCTCCTTAGTGTCATCAGTCACTAAGGAAACAAGTTAAAACCACAGTGAGCTGTCACTCCGTACTCACAAGGATGGGTCAGATTAAAAGATGACAATACCGGGAGCTGACAGGGTGTGGAGCAGGTGGAACCCACACTCAGTGGTTATGGGGACGCCAAGAGGTGCAACCATTTTGGGAAATAATTTGGCAGTTTCTTAAAAAGTAAAACATGTACCTGCCATATGTCCAGCTACTTTACTCCTAGGTATTTACTCAAGAGAATGGAAAGCATATGTTCATACAAACACTTGGACATAAATATTTATAACAACCTTATTTGCATTTGCCAAAACAAGGACTAACCTGATATCCATCAGCAAATGAATGGATGGACAGATTGTGGTTTACCCTTACAAGGAAATACTGCTTAGCAGTGAAAGGAATGAACTGTTGACACACGCAACAACATGGATAAGTCTCAGAATAATGATGCTAAGTGAAAGAAGCCAAACCACCCGCCTCCCCCCCGCCAAATAGTACATAGGGTAAGATTTCATTTCTGGAAAATGCTAGAAAATGCAATCTAGTCTATGGTGACAGAAAAAAAATCATTGGCTGCCTGGGCATGAGGGAAGTGGTTGGAAGGGAGAGATGAATTCAAGGGGGCATGGTGAGGGAACTTCTGTGGGTTATAGATATGTGCACAGTTTTTATCAAGATATATGAACATGTGAAACGTAGAAAATTGTACATTGTAAATAGATGCCGCTTATCTCTTAATTATAACTCAGTAAAGCTATTTTTAATCGAAAACAGTAATAGCAATATAAGCTGGAATTATAGCATATATCTTGTACCTATCAATATATGTAAATGTTCTAAACTTACATGTTGAAAAAACTGGATCACATAAAAAATGTAATTATGGGGTATATATAAGAAACATCTAAAAATGTTATTTATATTGAGCATAAAATTATGGAGCCTGCCAATGAAATGCAAGCAAACAAAAAAAGCAGAACTTGTAATCTTAAAGATTTAATTCAGGGTAAAACACTATTAAGCAAGTAAAAAAAGGCTTCTGTAGAATAAAAAGGGATGCAGCCCAATGAAAGTTTGAGTTATGATTGTTACATATCCTATAACAGCATCACTTTCCTTAAACAAAATGTACAGGAAATACAAGGGAAAAAAAGAAACAAATTTTTCATTATATGCATGTAACGTAACCTTTATATGCTGAAAATAGAAACTATTTCTTGTTCACAAGCACTCACAACTATTCATACAAGTGTTCAAGTAATATTTTACACATAAAAAATAAAATAAAGAATATACCTTAAAGAGGAATGAAAAATTCTTAGCTTTATCTGGGAGTGGGGAAAGGCTTGCCAATTATGAGGTAAAATCTGGAAACCATTAAAAATACTGATATTTCATTGTATACACTTATAAAATATCTACATGGCAAAAAACTCATCTTAATTAAAATGAAAATCCAAACAAGTGGGTGGATTTACAACAGACAACGGGGATAATTTAACGTGTAGGAGTACCTACTAATCCGTAAGAAAAGATCAGTAACTCAGAAGAGTCATGGACAAAGTATAAAAAAGTTGATATTAAAGAAGAAGAGATGACTTTTAAGCATTTTAAAACATGTTCAGCTTCAGTCATGATGATAGAATTGCTAATTAAAAGCACAGCGATGGCCTTGGCCGGGTGCTTGGAGCAGTGTCCTGCACCCCAAAAGGTTGCAGGTCGACCCCCAGTCAGGGCCCATGTCTAGGTTGTGGCTTTGATCCCTGGTCCCAGCACATACTGGATGCAATCAATCAGTCGATGTTTCTGTCTCTGTCTCTCCTTCCCAAATCAATAAACATATTCTTGAGTGAGGGAAGAAAAAACGGCTGTCCTTGTTTTTAAAAAAGGCGCAATGATGTCATTTTCACAGACCAGCCACTACAGACCACAACATTTCATAACTCCCTGTGAGTGTGGGGGGACCTCACTCGTGTATACGTTTGCTGAGTGTTTAAATGGTGTGACTCCTATGAAAAGTAGCTTGACGATAACTTTCAGTATTAAAACTGCACATACCATTTGATCCAGCACTTTTATTTCTAGGCATGGGTCCTGTAGATACAGCCTGTGCAGCATTGCTTGTAAAACAAAAAACAATAACTTTTTAATTAAATAAAAGATTTACTGGATAAATAAGGCTAAGTCTGTGCATCATCAAAGAATGAGACAGCACTCACCGCCAGGGGTGTAGACCGTTCCACAGGCGGCACCATGAAGTGAAAGAGGCGGGAGCAGCATGTCATGTTCCGCGTGCTGTCGTTTCTCACGGCTGTTCTGTGCTGGGGTGGACGTCGATCTTCCCGAGAGGGTCCGCACTGGAACTAGTAGTAGTGGCGCTGGTTCAGGTCTGCACGGGAAGGAGCATGCTGTCCCCTCGTAACATTTGGTGCTTGGCGCACATAGTACCTAATTAAAAGTATTCTTTGCCTTAGAAATCAATCAAAAACTTGGAGGGCCTTACTGAATTAAGTATTAACTTACCCAGTTGAGATTATGAAGGATATAGTAATAAAAAATAGCTGAATGTAAGAGTACTTACTGTGCGTTGGAGACTGTGCCCTGGACCCTTTATAAACACCGTCTCACTTTTTCCAGTGACCCTTCGAGGTAGTTGAGTACTGTACAGATCAAAAAATAGATTAACAATATCACCCAAGGGCACACAGATAAAAAGGACCCTTTAAGAACTTCAGTTGAATGAGGCTTGATGAGTAACATCCAAATACGTACCCAGGTTTCTGCCAAAAACATGTATGAATGGCATGTGTGGCGGCAGGACATACAAGTTAGTTACATGTATGTTTCCTATACTTCCAAGGAAAGATAGCTGTTGTCTTATTTAAACTTTTTTATATTAGAATTGTAACTTGCATGATTCCAGCAGGCTCAACATCTTGAAAATACTAACTGCCAAGATAAATGCTGTCTTTAGAAAGTAAATATTTTCATGTTTCTATATAATTATGACATGGCCTTATTGAACTGGTTTTAGCCCATAAAGAAAATGAGATCCTTCAGCAGCTGGGCAAATTTTAAATTTAGGCCAATCTTTAAAAATAAATTCCAAGTAAAATGAGAGAAAAAATGGAAAATATCCCCTCTTTTTAATGAGGGCCTTTGCTTCTACCACTATAATAACCAGTAGGGTTTTGTGTTCTGTTTTATTTTGAGTAATGGTAAGTTTCAGTCTTTTTATTCCGCAGCACTCAAGGGATCCCTTTGACAGCTGATAAACTGACCTGCGTGTTAAATAATTATATGGCGGGTCTTTGTGTGTCTTAGTGTAAAATCGATTTATGTCAGATTCAGTGTAGAGCATCTGGAAGCTCTCCTGCTCGTGGCCACGGATTAGGGCTTGTGTTACTGCTGACTCACCGTGGCACACAGTTACTGCTGACTCACCGTGGCACACAGTTTATGGTGGACACCTGTGCGCTTTTCACCCAGTGTTCCTTAGAAAAACAGGTGTACCTTGTTTATCTGGTAAATACATTATTAAAAAAGAACTACATGAATGAATTATTGAACAATAAATTTTACTTTTTCAACTTAGTTTGCAAAATGCTCTATTTTTATTTATGATTCTTATTTATTAGGGTTTGTTGATTTAATTAGCTTTATTTCCTGTGGCAAGTAGCATGTGTGTATGCAAATATTTGTTCAGATTAGATGTTAGATGTAGCAGCAGACAGATTCACATGCATCTTTAAAGCATTGTCCGTTGACTTAATTAAGTATCTCCCCATAAAGTTGACAAACTCCTGTTCTTAATGTGCGACTACAATTTCTCTCTCTCTCAGTCTTAAGGTGTACACTCACCATTGTTTTAATTTTTACCGAAATAACTGTCATTTTACAAATATATCTCATCATCTTCACTTCGTCCCATGCCCCTTGCTCATGTCTAGAACCAAAAAATGCCCAAAAGCAAATGCATGACTGTTAAAGAACGAATTTGTTGGAGGTCACTTTCTCTGCCTCTCACCAGACAAGTGTGGTCACCACTCTCTTCCAGGTGACTACAGGCTGGCCCTTGTTGCAAGGTTAGACCCTCAGGTGGCCAGCGGTCCGACGTCTGCTGTGTGCAGTGAAAAGGTGCAGTTCCAGAACACTGCAGTGAAGTTTCAGGACTGTGCCCCTTCCTCACCCTCCCGCTCTGTGGGGGCTGCCACTCAGAGCGGGGATGTCTTTGTGGGGGGAGGTCTCCAGGGTTTGCACTAAAGTGTGCACTTTCAAAGTCACGGTTAGAGATAGGCTGTCATTTTTGGTGACTGATGCACACAGTGTGATCAGTAATGTGACATGTTTGTATGTATAGACACGTGTCCCTGTGTGGGAAAGTACATCTCACCCCTACTTCTGAAAGAGAGGAGACAGGGTAACTGAAAGAGGGGAATGCCCATCAGGTTTGCTGGAGAGGTTTTAGAACTACAAGGAAATAATCTGCACGAACTTGAATCTGAACCTTTCACTTGTTCAGAACTTTGTGATAGATGGGCGGATATAGAAATAGCTGAAGCATCTTGGCCCTTAGACAGCAGTGACTTTCCCGAACATGGACCAGCGCTGGCAAGATGATGCACCCGAGGCTCAGAGTGCTCGGGTAGCTTACCCAGAGTCCCACAGCGAGCTGTTGGTGGAGTGGGAGTTCAGCTTGTTAACCGTGCAGTGCCGTGCCTGCATTGAAGCCTAGTTTAAAGATACAGGATCTTGCCCTCAGGGAGCTTTCAGTCCCATGTGAGCCGAGTGTCCGGGACAGATCGCCACACAGCAGAATGTGTTCTTGCCCAGCTCCGCAGTGGCAGCACCTGCTGCATCGTGTGCTCTGAACTATGCCCAAGTCAGGTCCTCTCTTCTGCACCGGTGCCACCGACCGAGTCCGTCTGCAGGGGACTGAGGAATGACTCCAGATTAGAAACAGTCTCCTCAGACCTTGCCCTCTCTGCCGTCTGTGGGTGCTGAACTGACCACCTCTGTCCTGGCCCCTGTCCAGCACTGTGCCTGCAGTAGGCTCTCTGCCAGGGTTTATCAAATAGCTCAGTGAGCTGATCCCAGACAGGCGTGGGAGTGGCCCAGTGCCAAAGTGAAAGCTGTTGCCTCTAACAAATAGGCTTACCATTTTGATTTATTCATTGAACAAAACACTGTTGATTTCGATGCATTCCAAGGTAGCATTTTGTGACTTTCTAATCATAGCTATGATTTGGGTACTCGTTTGAAATATGGCCTATTGAAAAGATACAATATTTTAAAGAGTATATTCATGTAAAAATAAATTATGAATTCCTTTAGCCACTTCCTCTGTTTAGAAATAGCACTCATACATATTTTATACATAAATTGACAGGGATGGCATAGTCCTCATCTTTCCTGTAGCAGTTTGAACCAGACTGATTGAGGATTTATTGCCCAATTATACTTGTCAGCCTGACATAAAAGTCATTAGTTCTGGAAAAACATGTTTGCCTGCTAGGAATATCTCTAATGAGTATGGTCAATATCTAACATATATTTAAAGCTGAACAGAACAGTAACGATCTCTGACGCCCACGTCACAGACTGGGAGGAACTGGCGCTGAGTGAGCCCCTTGGGTTTGCGTTTGTGGGGAGATCCCACGTGGAGCCTTGTTCCCGCTGCCGGGAACACAGTGAAACCGGTGCTGTGGGTGCCGAGTCTCTCTGTCCGTGAAATGTAACTGTGACAACTAAAAACTCAGGAGAGGTCACGTGACTTGTTTCCGGTTGGTGAGCGACCTGACTAGGCTTCAGGCCTGGGGTCGAGGGTTTTGTTGTCTCAGCACCAGACTCCAGCAGCCAAGTGGATCTCTGCAGTGTCCGCACACGTCTTACTCTCGGTCCCTGAAGAACATGTGCGCTGGGCGCTCAGCAGGACAGACCAGGTGGTCGTGCTGGGACACCTGCCTGGCACGAACGTTCTCCTTTGCCCAGCGTTCAGCCACATGCTGCACTGCCGGTGGAGAGTGTGGTGAACTGATCCACTGCCACTGACCTCCCGGGCAGCTGTCCTGCCACCAGGTGTGCTGACGCCTTCCAGTGCCTTCCCCACCCTCACTGCCCAGCGCCACCGAGGACACACAGCTGCTCAGCCAGTCATTCAGTGGTGATCCCAGGCTGCTGCACCGCTCACCGCAGACTTACCGGTTCGCTCATAAACGTGCACCTTTCTGCCGTAAACATCAACAACAGAAGTTGTTCCTGAACGAGAAAGGCTCGATTCATTGGCCTCACTCAGTCCTACCCCCAAACAGATTCTGTTATTATGTTTTCCCACACCAGCTGACACGCCCTTCACAGACGCTGCCCTTCTCAGACGCTTGTGTTCAGCAGCCAGAATGTCTGAGAAACCAGTGCAGTTGTCTTTTCCGTTTTATCAGGTCCTTTCTGCAGCAGTGGTTCTGCAGTTATTTATTTAAACTGTATAATGGCCCGAAATATTAACTCATGTATTAGAACTGACAGTTAAAGTGACTGAAAATAAACCTGCCTGAAGCATGCAGTGTGATCAGTATAATCGGCTTGGGAACCTGTGATGCGCTGCCGTGCCTCATTCAAGAGTATGAGTTGTGGGCAGCATTTCGAAGGCTGTTGGGAACACAAGCTCGTATTACGTTTCTTGGTAGAACCCCAAAGACAAAGAGGTCACTGGCTCCCTGAGAGGTCCTGGGTCTGCCCCAGCAGGTGGGCTGTTGGAACGTCTCTGACTCCTTGCTGAGGGGTTTGCTGGAAACCGAAGGGTGGGGCGCAGTGAGCAGCGTCACAGAACACCACCATACTCAGGAACGTGATGCAGAGCTCTTCCGAGCAGCTCCCTGAAAACTCAGGATTCACCTGGGAAAGGTTCCTGCAGTGCAGGAGCCACACCAGATGTCTGGCCCCCTTTTGAGAGGCAAAAACAATCCTGATTACATCCACTCACGGAGGAGAGAAGGTGTGCAGGCTGCTGCCACTTCCAGTAATACATTCACCTGACATGGCCAGACGTGGTGCAGCCCCGGGGCAGGGACCACAGTTCTGCAGCGTCAGCCTCCAGGACAGGCGGGCGAGAGGGACTGTCAAACCGCTGAGTCGTTTGCTTCTAAGACATGGTAATAGAAAAATCAGATGCAGATTTGAAGAGAATTTCATTTGAAACTCGGGTTCACACACACACGTTGCATTCCCTCAAATGAGGCCGAGTCTAGTTTAGTGAGAAATACCCCGTTGTTACACACAGTGTGACAGGATGTGTGGTTTGCCAGAGTTTGCATCGTGCCTTCTAAACTAACCAGTTTTCTTCTCCTGTCCTCCTAGCACCCCTTTTGCTCCTGCCCCAAGTGTGTAAAGACTAAAAATTGTCCATGTGACATGTTTGGTGGCTTTTGCCTCAAATACTTTGAATGCTGTCCGGATTCCTTTTCTGTATTAACTTATAAATATTAATTGTATACTATAAATACTAATACATAATTTTCTTCACATCTCAGTTATGCAACAGCTGAAGATTATTGCAGTGAGAATACACACTTGCCCTAACCACAGACGGCCTGCCTCTTAACATGCATGCACTCCGGAGCGCGTGAAACCGCCTGCTCTGTGTAGAAGCACTCTGCTGCCCATACCTGCCCCGTGCCCTCGGGTGTGGGGAGGGCGAGCACACATTGCCATCATGTCTCGTGGGACTTACCGTAAATGGTAACAAATCAGAAAAAATGCCCTGGCACCAGCAGGCCTTGAAATTGATTGGTTCAGTTGTTTTGTTGTGTAGCTGACGACTACAGAACTTACTGGCTTAGCAAAAACCATTTGATGCGGTTCACAATGTTGTGAGGGTCAGGAATTTGGGAAGGGTACATACACGTGGCAAATGCTGGGGCAGCTGGAACTGAAGGTTCATTTCCAAGTGGCTCCTTCACTCACATGTCATTTGTGTTTCCAGGGACTCTCCTCCTATCCTGGGTTTCCTCTGCGATGGTCCAGGACTCCAAGAGCAACTGTACGGGGTGGCGGGGGAAGCTGCAAGGTGTCCTCTGAGCCAGCTTGAAGTCTCATGCGTCACTTAGGCTGCACTCTGTTGGCCAGCAAGTTACTAAGGGCAGCCCAGTTTCAAGGGGAGATGAATTGCATTACACCTAATCTCCAAAGCAACAAGTTGGGGAAAATCAAGGAGCTGATTGTAAAGTTCCTTTGGGGAATAAATCAGTTTTGTAATTGCTGGTTGCCCAACAACTACTTTGTATTTGAGGAGAAAAGGTGAAGTGTTGCATGTGATTTCTTCACTTTGTATTTGGTTTTTGCCTTCATGAGCTGAAACTAGCGAGCCTGGCTGTGACTCTGCCTGAGGTCAGGTGTGGTGGTGACAGTGCTACCTGTGCATGGACAGCAGTGGCAGGACGGGGCTCCAAGACGGTGAGGCGCTTCTGAGTCGGAGTGGCCCAGAATGCGGTGGTTCTGTCCACTGCAGCAGGAAACCCAGGAGGAGGGAAAAACGTTCGGGCCAAACAATATAATGATACTTTCAACTGCAAGTAACACAATACCCTACCAAAGGCAACCTAAACCCCTCATTTTTCTCATGAAAGTCTGGGGCAGGTAGTTTCAGACATGGTTCAACTCAAAGATGTCAGGGCCCAGCCTGCTTCTCCGAGAGTCTTTGACCTTCCTCTCATATTGCAAGATAACCACCTCCGCTCCAAGCACACATTAATATTTTATGGCAGAGAAAGGAAAGAACTTCTCTTGGTGTCCCCCACCCCCAAGAGCTCCACGCTGGTCAGGACTGGCTCACATTTCCACGTGCTGCCTTCAGAGGAGAGTGGGAGAGCTGGCCGTGGCGTGTTCAGGCTTTTCCATGGGACGCCAGCTCTGCTAACAGGCAGAAAGGCATTGGGCAGGTAACCGATACGTCTGCCGCGGTGATGGATTCCGTGCTCTCTCCCTTCATGGTGGCTAAAGGCTCACTTGGCAACCTTGTAGGGCTGGAATTAAATGGGCTAAGTCATAACCATGAGAAAGTAGTATTGTCTAGAAACCAGTTCTCAGTGTTTCCCCCCTTTTGTTTTATGGTTGAAAGCTAATACCACTGCTTCTTAACAAAAAAGATTTGGTCATTTCCCTTGTACTTTTAAAATATGAAGGAAAGCTCTCTGGCAGCCCTGGAGACGTGTCTCTCTCCCACGGTGCGTCCTGCAGGTTTGCCTCTCTGGTGTGAGTCCACACTGTGCGCCTTTGTAAGTGCCTTTGCGAGTGTGTGTGTGCGTGAGGGTTGAGGAGAGGAGGGCGGTTTGTTTCAGAGGACGGAGCCTCGGAGAGCTCCCTGACATTTGCAGTTGGGCCAGGACCGCGGGTTCCAGCTGTTCCGCCCAGTGGCAGAGGGTGGCTGGGCCGAGCTGACCCGAGACCGTGTGCAAGTGTGGGAAACCCAGAAAGCCTGGCTCTTTACCTAGGGAAAGAAGTGTCTTGGCTCAGAAGGGGCCTGGTTTGGGCGCCTGGGATTGTGGAGCAGTGCTTCAGTTTCTAGGCTGGATAAAGTTAGAATCCTTTGTTCCGTGGATCTGTAATTGTAATTGTCTAATCTGTAATTGTCCAATTGTGATATTTTTAACCGGATAAAATTCACATGAAATAAATTGGGGCTGAGAGTGTCACTAATGGTACCTTTGCTGGTGAAAGTGGGAGGAGGAGGGGAAGACCTGAGGAAAGAAGCTCCGAATCTCCAAATCTCACCTTGTGTCTGTAGCTGTGCGTTCATCTGACATACGCTGAGTGCCCGCGTGCCCCTCTGCTGGGGGTGGGGGACAAGCATGGCCAGGTCTGCCTTCCACCCTGCTTTCTCATCACCACAGAAAAGTGAATGTGGAAAATTGCTGTTGTCTACCAGGCGAGCTGGTTGGGCTGATTTTCCTTATAACTTTAAAGTGTTTCATTTCCAAATTTGAGTTAGTATAGTAAAATCACATTATGTTACGGTAATTATGTTTGAACTAAATTATAGTGAGTGCCAAGAGAAGGCCTTACCCATTCTCTGATATTTCAGAAATAGATTTCAAAGCAACTTGGTGCCTTGGGGCCATTTTTATTTCCATAACACCTGAATGATTGACTCAAGTCAGTGAATCTCTAATTGACTACAAGCTGTATTTCTGAAAGTCCTGTTTTAAATGTTAAAAAGTATTGTTCAGAAATTGATACTTGGAACCAAAATAAAAAAGCTTAAGACCTTATATACTTCCACAGGAAAGCAAAAACTGATGTGAGGCTTAACCTCTCCACTTAGCCTCCCCGAACCGTGCGGGTCTGCCCCACTCTGGACTTCAGTATGCAACAACAGTGTGTGAACCCTGATGCACGCCGAGGGAATTTGGTTCCCCTGGTGGCCTTGAGTGTCCGGTTCTGACTGCCACCTTCTGCTCCAATTCTCAATCCTGGCTTAAATCCCAGGCTTCTCAGGCCCTCTCCTCACCAAGTTTCTCCTCCCTGTGGGTGCAGCCCGTTCGGGCCCCGGGAGTAAGCGGAGGGGTTGGGCACAAGCACATGGGTAGCCCTCCTCTCCCGGCTCAGCAGAAACTCCCTGCTGCATACAGGGCAGTGCGCTGCCTGTTCGCCCGGGGCCTCGCGCTCCTCCTGGGACTTGTTTCTCCCTGTAGAATCATTCCCCACTTCCCAGTCTTCCCACATCTAGAGGCTTCTGGAATGTAGCCCTTGGCTGGGACTTCCTTTCTCAGAAAAAGGGTTGTTTCTAATCCCAAAACATCCACCCTTCCTGAGCCTGGTGATTCAGGTTTAGCCACATTAAAAAAAAAAAAAAAACTGGCAGAAGTTTGAAATTGTACATATTCCGTAATGGGCTTAATATCCATAGTGCCCTGGGTCAGGTGTTCTAAGCCCCAGAGTCCCTGCACTTTCATCCTTGTTTGGGGTCGGCTAAGCAGGGGTCCGCCTCGGTCTCTGTGCTTCTCTCTGCTGTGGGCAGTCCTCAGGTGCGTGCCACTTTCTCTATAAATAGACTTTTTAATGTTTCATAGACTTACAATAGTTTGAGTCAGAAGAATAATTTTAGAATAAAACACCTTAGAAGAATTGGGTCCAGTAACGACTTAGGGCCTATTTAAAAGGGCTATTTCTGGTGCCTGCCGGAGCGGCGCACTGTGGCGGGGCGTGTCCAGGGCTGTGCGAGGTCATGGGGTGGGCAGAGCATGCCTTCAGACATTGGTGCCCCAGCAAATTTGGAAGACCTGTTTAAATGTTAAAACTACCAGCATGCTATGGAGCATATATAGTTTATAATAACTTTAAGATAATAAAAAGGTAATAAATTTATCTTTTTAAGGTCATGGGGTTTTTTTCACTTAACTGTAAAGATAAACATCTCATCTTAAATTGGAAATAGTTGTATATTAATTTAGCTTTCAAAAATATCATTTTATTACTATCATTGAATTTAATCTGACTCATGCCAATAAAAATCGAAGATTATGTTTGTTGCTAAAGTTGAGTAATATAAGAAGTATTTTTTAGATTCCTGACCCACATTAACTATATAAAATACTGTTTCTGATACTTGTGGTACCTTAATGAAGCATGCGAACAAAACATCAGTCCCACCGTTCAGGTTCTCGGGGCGTGTGGCTAAAACCATGAGATGAGCCGCGTGCACTTCACACCTGATTTGGGCTGCCCTGCTGTGTGTGACTCTGAGCGGTTGTGTGGGCCAGACGTCCGTGTTCAGACATTTTCGTTAACGTGCTGTGTGTGTCCGTCTGCTTCCAAGTGTGTTCTTGCTCTGTATACAGTATAATCTTCAGTAAGTGCTTAATAGGTAGGCTTATTAAAGTTTTATTATACTTAACGTGAAAGAGTAGGAATGAAGATATGTGAAAGTAGAATGGATAAAATGTAATTGAAATAATTTGGAGTACAATTTGAGTAAACGTCATTGTTAATTTGGAAATTTAAAAGCATGTGACCACAACTTAAGATGTGTGTTCAAAGATTTCATTATGGAGAAAAGACAAGCAGTATTGTATTGTTGGTTTCTAGATTTTTTTTGAAAAAAGACTTAACTTTAGTCTAAAAGTTAAAAGGTTAAAACTAACTTAGCTACCTTATTTATCAACTCAGTAAATATCTGGGTTAAGCAACTGCTTATAGAATATTTAAATAAGATATAGAACAGACTATACAATGAGGGACCCCAAAACCCCTGGAATTATATTCCTAAGGGCAGGCCCCTGGTAACACAGGCTTCCCTCACTCGGTGGGTGCTCTAGGAACCCGTCTGTGTCAGTGTGCCGGCGGGCGTTGCTGTGAGAGGCTGCGTTCAGCCGCAGGGAATGTTCCTGAAGAGTCTTCCAGCACACTGTGCATGGCATGATGGGAGATCTGCGGGCACTCCCGCCCTTGCCGCACTGAGTGTTCAGCAGTTTTTGAGCCAAAACCTACACGACCCCCATACCCTGCCCTCTCTATTCACCTGATCTCACCCCTGGCACCTTTTTTGTTTCCCGGATGGAACGAGTCCTTGAAGGGAAACATCTTGCTGATGTGAAGAAGTGAAGCAACAGTGGAAGTAATAAAAAGCATCAAAATGCACCGGTTCAGAAACATTTTGAGCAGTGGAAAAAGTATCTTGTGGGGTGTATTGCAGTTAAACACACAATCTTTTATACGTACCATTTTTGAGGGGTCGCCCATAAGTATGATTATAGCTGGAAAAGTGCATTACGTAGAAATTTTTACAGAGCATTTGGAGTTTTTCAGTGATTCTTTCCCTGTGGTTATAATCTCTGTCACACAGGAAAAGTGCCGTACCAAAGTGTTACTGACTTACCTGTTGTAG
Organism: Tonatia bakeri; assembly: GCA_004024845.1. Classification (NCBI taxonomy): domain Eukaryota; kingdom Metazoa; phylum Chordata; class Mammalia; order Chiroptera; family Phyllostomidae; genus Tonatia; species Tonatia bakeri. The sequence goes on from PVIA01009012.1 coordinate 62,107, forward strand.
TGTGAACTCAGTCCTAAAATTTTAAATGAATCATGTTAGTCTGAAAATTCTGTCAGTTAAGGTAACGTTGAGGAAGTGCTTTCCCACCCCGCCCCTGGGAACATGATTGAATCAAGTCTTGCAAACTGGTAAATTAGCTTTGAATGGAAATGAGTAAAGTGTTGTTCAGATTAAGACGGGACACTTGGTAAAAGCAGACTCTCGGCCGTGGGCTGCTCTGTAACTCAGGGCATGGCACAGGGGTGGCTCTGAGTGTTAGGAAAATGCTGACTTGTGTTGGGCTTTGCTGGTGGAATAATGTCTCTTAACTACAAATAGAACTGTAGTTAAGCTGTTGAAACAAAAAATTAACAAATTTTTATGTATTTTTATTTTATTATTAGGCTATCAGCTGCAAAGGTCAACACAGCATATCATACACTCTGTCAAGGAACCAGACTGTGGTGGTCGAGTACACGCATGATAAAGATATGGACATGTTTCAGGTAACGTGTTCCTTTTTTTAATGGAAATTTTGGGACATTATTCCTTCAGTTCTCTGTTTTGATATGTAATCAGAACTTCTAGCACACTAGCTTCTGGTGAGGAAAGAGGTGAGGAAATACAAAATTTATTTCTATTTGGTTTCTGAAAGACTAAGAAAACTTAATTCTAAAACTGCAAAAAAAAAAAATGATAAAGATTACATCCTCAGATCGCAATGCAATAAAAATAGACTTGAATAACAAGAATAAATATTTTTATAGCCAGCTACTTTTAAAAGCCAGCATGTTTAAAATACTTCCTAAATAACACTTGAATCAAAGATGACATCAAAATACAATTATAGGCCTTTTTAAAAATAACCGGGAACATTATATAGCAAACACCATGAGATGTGACTGACAGCATACTCAGAAGACATGTATAAACTTAAGTGCTTTTATTTGGAGAGGGGGAGGGAAGGGAGGGAGGGTTAAGGAACTAAACATTTATCTCAAAAAAATTTTTTTTTAAAGTCCTGTTTAAAAAATGACAAAGCAGGGCTGTGAACCAAAGCATCGCAGGTTCGATTCCCAGTCAGGGCACATGCCTGGGTTGCAGGCCACAGCCCCCAGCAACTGCACATTGATGTTTCTCTCTCTCTCTCTTTCTCTCTCTCTCTCCCTCCCTTCCCTCTCTAAAAATAAATAAATAAAATCTTTAAAAAGAAAGAAAAGAAAATTTGAAAAATCTTTTAAAAAATTAAAAAAAAAAACAAATGACAAAGCAGAGGACAGGTTCAGGAATAATTTTAGCAGTAAATAATAGAAACTCCAGAAATACATCAAAAGAAAGCAGGAGGGAGGAAGTAATAATGGAAAAAAAATCATCATTAATTTAAAAAGAGAATTGCTATATCCAAGATTTGGTACTTTAAAACAACAGGAAATTTAAATTAAGGCTAATAAAATAACTAACCAAACACAAATTGGAAACCATGAGGCTTTGCATTTTTGTATGGAGAGTTAAATTATTAATTAAATGTTGAAACAAATGTCAAAAAAGTATCATAGAAGCTAACATCAAAAAGGGATATAAATAGCCCTTACAAAGAAGAAAATATGCTCAGCCTTGCTTATGAAAACAGAAATGTGAATTCAGATCACACAGACACCATATTTTTCACTTACCAGACTGGCGGAAGTCCAAAAGGTTTTGTCCACAATGTGGGGAGACCCTCTCCTAGTGCCGCAGAGTGATCAACCTCTGTGGGGCGGGGAATGGAAATGCCTGTGAAAAGTACAAAGTTCACGCTTGGACTCAGCTCTTCTCCTCCTAAAGTTCCTCTCTTCCTAGAGATTTACCTCAGAGATACATACCCCTACATACATGCAAGACGGTATTTTTATTCGAGTCATTGCTTGAAACCTAGTTGAATAATAACAGTTTACAAACAACCCAAAAGTGCTTCAGTAGGGGACCAGTTTCATGAATTTGGGGACAGCCATGCAGTTGGGGCCTCCAAGGCTATAAAACAATAAGAAAAAGCTTTGTGTGCAGACACAGAAAGAGTTCCAAACATATTTAGTGAATTAAATATTAATACTATTAAATATGTTGAACCATTGATAGTATCATATTCAATTAAGATTACTTAATGTTGAATGTTAAGTAAATAATATTAAATATTGAATTTAAATAGTATATTAATCATTAAATATTAAATTGGTATAATTAATGTTTAAATAATGCTTATATGCATTAAGTAAAGCATTTTCCTTTGTGGGGAAGAAGACTAGGCAGGGGGTGTTATATAGGAAGTATTTCACACTTTTTGATTTTTTGAGCTTCGTGAATATGTTAACTATTTAAAAAACTAAACAACTCCTTACAGAGAGGTAGAGCCATCATCATAGTCATGGGTGTAGACACAGTTATGTAGGTGCCAGTTCGAACACAAAAGCAAGATGTATCATATTTAGACAAAATATTAAGTGGGTTTATTTTTCACCCTGTTTCATTTTATAATATTTCAAATGGTTCTTCTTCTCATTCTACAGAATAAAACCTCTTCCTAAGTGAGTATTTGTATACTTCCCTGTTGATAATTTCTATGGGACTTCATAATAATTCTTTTTTTTTAATGCTTTACAAAATTATGTAGCTTCCCTTTGAAAGATTTTTTTACTGTTTTACAGAGAGAAGATTCTCAATACTAAAAAAGTGAATTAAAAAAAGCTTTAAAATATAGTAAATGCATTTTTTTAATTCAGTGTGTTAAATGTATACATTAAAAAAATGGGCAGGCAAAGTAGGTTTACACCTATAATATAATAAATAAGTAATAATATAGGAATAAACTATTTTGTGTACTGACAACTGTAATCTTTTACCCACGTCTGTATACTTTAAAATACTTTTTAAGAAAGGTTTACATTTGTTGGTGGTGCATGTTTTACCACTTAAAACCAACAAGTCTCTGTGACAGCGCATGATGCCATTGCATCACTATTCCTTAAGTGACATGTCGTGACATAAAGTGTGTATTTTTCATTATTGTACAACCACATTATTCTTAATCATTTACTTTCTTCCTTCTCTGCAAATGCAGAAAGAATTAAAGACTTAGCTGAATTTTTTTAGCTTCTGTTACTATTTTTTATTATGGTAAGAACATTTAATATGTCTGCCCTCTTGAAAAATTTTTAAGTGCACACAATACAGTATTTTTAACTGTAGACAGGATGTTGTCCAGCAGATCTCTGGAGCTTACCGGCACCTACCTTGTGTAGCTGAAACTCTGTGTTTGTTGAGCAGGGATAAAGAGAGGGAAAAGGAAAGAGCAAGTAAAGTAAAAGCTAAAGAAGAAGATAGTTGTGAAAGCAATCAAAGGAAAAGGTGAAATGGCTCAGAGTCCCTGCAGGATAATGGCCAATACACTCTGACCTCGAGGGGAAGGAAGGTGGCCGGGTACCTCTCGGATTTCTTAGTTTCACACGTGTTGACCTTGGTGCTGCAGTGACTTGTGTTTTTAGGGGTTTTTTTTTAATATATTTTATTGATTATGCTATTACAGTTGTCCCATTTCCCCCTTCACTCCCCTCCACCCTGCACACCCTCTCCCACCCACATTCCCCCCTTTAGTTCATGTCCATGTGTCATAAGTTCTTTAGCTTCTACATG